>JAODAL010016464.1:0-80598 GCA_025379985.1 Phyllomedusa bahiana
GCCGGGGCGCTGCCCCTATATTTGGTTCAGTCCAGGGTACTTCCTTGCTAGATCTATGTTGCCTCGTGCCTTAAAAAAGCTTTCCCTTTAAATTGTTCTTGCCTTGCCTTTACCCACCTCTTGCACTTTCTCGACCCAATCTCTGCGCTGCCCGACTTTCCTGCCTCCCCACAACAGGGTTTCCGTCTCACCCGCCACCTTGGCTGCCACCGTAAGTCAGGGGTAGCGACCTGGTAGATTCCCGCCGAAGCAAGTCCATCCTGCTTTCCATCCTACTTAGACACCGCTCCCCGGCGCGGTTGTTGCCACCGCTTGCGGTGGTCCATTGGATCCACTAACCCAGCCATTACAATGACTGGAAGACAATGTCACAGGTGCTGATATGCATTCATTCTGTCTCTTAAAAAAATTGGAAGAACGTGTAAAAAAAGACTATGTACTCCAAAAAGCTCCCAAAAGAAAACTAAGCCATCCTTAAATAAAGAAAATGTAATCTTATTTATAAGCCCCAACATATTCCCAGTTTTACAATGTAGAGGCTATAAGTACAGATAAACCAGATATTAAATAGTAAAAAGCTACTAACAGATCAAGCAGGAGGTGTGAGGGCCCTGCTCATAAGAACTTAGAATCTATGTGGGTGGATGAGTGAGAAGAAAGGAGAGAAGTGCTTGGTTTACGCAATGGTCCAGCCACTTTCCATAAATTTGGGGCAGTACACATAAAAGGGGTAACCGCACCCAACATATTTCTATAAAATATAAGTGCCGGTGAGCACCCAAATATAGGGGGATAATAGGAAGTTTGACTGAATGCGAAGGGTTACAATTAGGGATCTTTAACCGTTTGAGAAGAGTATTCCGGTTTTATGAGTTAGCCTGGTTGTACTGGGTAGCACATTTCAGGGAACCGGTGTAGCAAGTATAAAGTCTTGAAGATGAGCATGGAGGTTTGATGAAAAGGCTTTTAGGGCCTTTTTTAAAACGGTCTACATAAACTGTCCTTGTTGCTCATAGCAACAAATCAGAGCTCAGCTTTTATTTTTCAAGAGCACTATATGAAAAGGAAGCTGAACTCTGGTTGCTATAGAAAACAAAGACAGTCTGAGTGCTAGACAGTTTTCATACATAAGACCATTAATCTATTGAAGTCCTAAGAGTTTAATTGCTAAAATAAAAAAGTTAACACCAAAGCAAAAAAACACACAATAAATATATCGATAGGGGTGCAAAACCAAAAGGAAACCATTCCGGTACACAAAACGCCGGAACACCTTCGTTTTAAAATGACATACTTTATTAAGTTCAAAATAAAACAAAATTACTATGTAATAACATATCAAGGCACGATGGAACACTACCACAACCAAGACATACGCATAATGAAAATAATCAAGATAAAAAAAGAATAAATAAAGAAAACTCATATATTCACAAAAAAATTCAGTAAATAAAAACCCCTTGTAGGTGAACCTAATTATATAGAATAATGAAAGCAACGACCCCTGAGGAGGGGGGAACCCCCAACGTACGTTTCACCATCTGGCTTTATCAGGTGGTAGGAATAACAACAATCCCTCCCTCTCTTATATCACATAATACCAATTGGTTCAGGCACTCAAAACCCGGAAACAAATAATCAAAATAATCGCTTTTTTGGATCTTTCACACATTTCGTTTTGGGGAAAACTTTATGTGGGTTTTTGATTAATGCTGTGATTTCTGCAAAAAAAACACACCCAAAATGAACCCCCAAAAACAAAAAAACCGCACTGGTAAAGCTCCCTTAAGGTTATGTGCACATGGCGTTTGTGAAATACATATTTGGGTATTATTAACCCCCCGAAAAATTATTTAAAAAATGTTCCATTCATTTCATTATTTTAAAGTTTTAGTAAGTCTTCAGACGATACATTTGTTACATACATTATTGTATTGCGTCTCACTGATTTGTACAAAGAAGTGACATATCACTTCTTGATCCGCTTTACACATTTAAAAGCCAATAGAAACAATAGGTTACGTTTTTGCAGTCCAGAAAACATGCCCCAATATGTACCACCATTTGTAGTGCATATTCGGATATGTTTTACGCAATCCATTTTACGTATTGTAAAAAGGTATTCAACACGCCGTGTTCACATACCCTAAGATGTAATGAAGCAGCTGAGCCCACTGAATCAATCAGATGGAGAACGCAGCAACGAGACACCATCGTCCCATGTGAACAAAATAAAAAGAACACAGAGACCCCACAACAATTGTTTTTTTTAAGGGTAAAAATAAGAAAAATTTTATATCCCTTTTTTAAACTGCACGAAATCCCCAAAAAAAACAAAAAAACGTTCTTTAAGTATTTTTTAAATGACCCCTAAAAGGGGTTGCCAGCATTTCTCAGTTGACCTACCGTTAAGCCCCGTTCTTGTGTTTTTAAGTTATGGTTTTGGATGCGGGGATGGCAAAAACTAAATAAATCGCTGTGTCCTCAAGGCCCAAAATAACTGTCTCCCCAAGGGTTTTATCCACTGGCAGTAAACAATGAATGCTCTTATTGAATGACAGCACATGGAAATCTTGAAAACAGCGAGAAATTGATTCCACAAGCATATTGGAAAATTGTATTACTTTACATTATAGAATATTTTTTACCTTCTGAAAACTAAATACCCCTTTAAACTTTTCTAAGTCAGGGACGTAAATGCATTTATTCAACACTATGCAATGTATCAAAGCAACAAAAGAAAAAGTGTTAAAGGGGTAATCTCATGGAGACAACTTTTTGGGAAAATTAACTGCCCTGAAAATCAATGGATTACCTCTGACCTGATTTTAGAATGCCCTGATTTCTGGGACATGCTTTCCCCCCAACATTTAGGGCACATAATGATTTTTGCCACCCGGGGCCCTTTTTTTGTGTCATTTAGGTGAAAAGCCCTGAATCTATTAACCTTTTTTACTACGGTCAAGATTTAGCACTTTCTAGCTATAAATGACACTTTGGGTCAGGTAAACTACTTTTAAAGGCCTACCCGTTTCCAGCAGTAATTGCCTGGATTTGCCGTACTGAAGCTATAAATGTGTAGCTTTGTGCGGTTCTAATGTGCCACACCTCCAGAACGCCCCTCGATCTGAGGTGCATTACAAAGTGCAGCGGGTGCTCTGTAATGCGCCTGATATTGGAGTGCGCCTGGTTAAAAATATAGCGAACGGGGCTGCGCCAGTTTTCGGGCTGAAAAGACTTCTGGTGCAGCCCCGTACATACATGTCGCCCTTAATATGTATACATTCTTGTAATATGCAGACAGGCTATCCCAGGCCCACTGGAGTAAGAGCTTATAGGGTACTATAAAGGTAATTTTAGTGATTAAAGATTAAAAGAAAGAATTATTACCATCAATTAAAGTCCTGTTCGTGGTCTTCTCCTTGATGGCCAGAAAGAATGGAGAGATGGTATCACTTGTTCAGCTCTTTCCATTCAATTATATGGGAGTTTCCAACTTATCCAATGACACTCTCTCTGCTGTATTTAGAATTCCCATAGAAGAGAACAGAGAGAGTTGCTCATGGGAGGCTATTATGGGTGTATCTATAGGAGTAGCAGCCATAGCACTTGCTATGGGGGCCAGAGCTTGATGGGGTCCAATTAGGTGTAAAAACATTGTACCATTTTGTAGGTATTTGGGTTTTTCTACTATCTAGCACCACTATGTCCATCACTATGTGAATCTCTGATATATAGCACAATATTTATAGCTTTAATTATTGCTACCTATACTGCTACTTGAGTTTCCTGTCATTAGGTAGTGGGACCTATCTACTTTTGCTATGGGATTCAATGAATGCTAGTTAAGCAACTGGCACCAACATCTCTATTCACTGCGACCGGCAATGTAGAGGAAGTTTAGAGATGGGAATAACCCTATTGTAACGGTGGAATCCAGGTATAAGGATCCTCTGGGCCACCACGAGTGAGGGTATAGATGCAGACCACACAAGGGAGCGGGGTTTAAGGGGCCCCTGGTCTTCATCAGAGCCCACCGCAAGGCTGAATGGATTTAGCTGCTGGGAACCCCCAGGTCACTACGCCTGACGTGGCTACTTGCGGTGACAGCCAAAGTGCCAGACGTAGGTAAAAGAAGAGGTGACAGGTCAAGGCAGGTGCAATCGTAGACAAAATACCAGACAGGTAGCAGACTGGCGTAGTGGCAGATAACAGCAGTAGAGTAAACGTAGGTAACTCTGGAACTAGGACGTCAGCAACGCAGGTAACAGGAACCAGGACAGCAAACAAAGGTCAGGAGCAATGCAGAGACATCAACAAACTGACCCAGAAGCAGTAACTCCCTTAAGTCCCAGGTGGTCAAAGGTCATGGGCCAGGTAAATGGTGTACTGTCCCTGTACTGTCCCTATAAATTTTGGCGAGCTGCCGGGCAGCAGTGAGGACCTGAGCAGGAGCGAGAACAGGTGAGCACACACTAGCAGGGAGAGTTGCAGCAGGGACAGAGCAGGGACCGCAACGCAAACCGTGACACCTATTCACATACTGGAACTGGTATTGGACAGTTCTCCAAGCTATGGGTTAAAGACACAGAGCTCCATCAGCCAAATGGTGGTGACAATTGGCAAAAATAAGTTTAGAAAAATTTTTTGTGAAGGGACTGTAGCTGGTTATGTAAAAAAAAACACAATATGATTAACCATTGATTTTCTAACATAGTAATAAAAAAATGCTAGTCTAATAATTTCCTGCCCCAAACCTGTTCAAAAATTTAGATTTGTTGAAATAGAGTTTGTACCCTTTAATGAATTATTGCTATAACTTTGATCACAGGATGTGATACATTTTGCACCCTTGACAAATGTTTATCTTGAATATTAGTGTAATTATTTCTTGCATAGCAGATTCTGAATAAGCATCTGGTGTGACAGTAAATTGTCATGTTCCCTCCTTCTCATGATTACTTTAACGACTCCAGATTAGTAAACATTATATTTGTCTGAACTGTTTTTGCTTTTTTCTAACTTCTGACTGGATTTTTATTAATCAGCAGAAGGCATTGACTTTCACAGTAAATATGAATTGACAATTTAAGATAGGGGTTTTAATGTCTGAGCATACTTGGCTCACGGACTGACTGCCTAATGTTTGACCAATCTAAGAACTTGATTACATAACTGTATTTGAGGTGCGTGTTCATGTCACAATTTCTTTTGCTAAAAATAGGAATGGCTGTCAGTAGAAGGAAGGAAAAGGCTTGAGAAAAGTTTTGCCTATTTCTTTCTTTTTTAATCCAATATAGTATTTTAAAAATGTGACTACATAACAATAATAAAATAATAATAAAAGGTGAGGGGTGCACACACACACACATATATATAATAATATATATATATATTAATATATATAATATAATATATATATATATATATATATATATATTATTGTGAGCTTGCACAGCTCTGGGATCACCGCATGAGTCTTTCAGGCATGAGACAGAGGCAGAAGTCAGGTACAAACGGTTGCTTGGCTCCGTGGATTTATTTCATAAGCAGAACAAAACAGATGGCAAACATGCACAGCAAAACATAAACAAAATACTTACTCGTCTGAGCGCTTACTAACAAGGGCGTAGTTCCCTCACTATCACCTTGTTGGTCCTACACTAGCTTCCCCCAGTGTGAACACCTCCAGCCCAGAAGGTAGACTGGAGGTACAGCCGACGCCCAGTCAGCTTACCTGCTGACCTTTTATACAGCCAAAAACCCCGGGGTGGACCATGGGGATAAAAAACCCCCCTGCCCATGCTTACCCCCAAATGAAAGGCCAACCCGGGAATGGCTGGTGCCAACAAACAGATTAAACAAGGTCGCAGTTTGTCGTCGCATCTATTTATCAACGGCCTTTCACTCCCCCAAGGCTCCTTATTTTTGGGGCATGCGTCCGGGACTCCCCAACAAAAGCCCAAACCGGTGGGAAATACCCTTGTAGACCTTCCCAGCTGCGTTTTAATATCCCCCCCCTTTCCTCTGACCTGTGTGGTGGGCCTTTCTGCATAAAGTTATCTTGTTGTGACCCGGGCGATGTTTAAGAGAATTTAAAAGTCCTGTAAGCCGGGAACCACCGGTCATCCTTGCGTTTTTCCCTTTGGGGTTTTGTGCCATCCATTTTAATGAATGGCCGGGGGTTTACTTAAAGGGGTTCCCCTATCAGTAGTAGCCAGTGCCTAAATAGCCCCTTATCACTTTCCCCTTCTCTACTATGGCAAGGTTTTTTTTCTCGCCGCCCCAATTTTTCCAGCTGAGACACTACAGGGTTTTTTTCCCCCCAACCACTGTGAAGGACGCCCCTAATCCCCCTCAGGGGCGTCTTGCCGGCCAAAAATTCCTTCTGGAAGTTTGGTGCAACGAGCACTGCTTTTCCCAATCCCTTCTTTAAGATTTCAAAAGCTTTTTTGGGCCCTCGGGGTTCCCACTTGACCAT
This sequence comes from Phyllomedusa bahiana, assembly GCA_025379985.1. Taxonomy (NCBI): domain Eukaryota; kingdom Metazoa; phylum Chordata; class Amphibia; order Anura; family Hylidae; genus Phyllomedusa; species Phyllomedusa bahiana. The sequence goes on from JAODAL010016464.1 coordinate 6,482, forward strand.
AGTGGACTTTGGATCCTTTTGTGAGATCGTAAGGGGGCTGCTATGGGGGCAAAGTTGGGCACAAACCTCCTATAGACCCTTTCGATCCCCAAGAAAAGCCCGACCTGCTTTTTGGGAAAAGGGGGGGTTGGGGGGGCCAATTCCAAATTGTTTCCCAGTTTGTCCATCGGGGGCTTGTGACCCCCCTCCCAATTCATAGCCTAGAAGCGAGCCTCCTTTCGACCTAGGCAAAATTTTTGGGGGTTGGGGGTTTTCCCCCTGCTCCCCTTATGGACTAAGACGGCCTGTACTTGGGTGGTGGGATTCCCTCCGTAAAAAAAATACCACCACTCCCCAAATATGCCGCCGCATATTTTCTATAGGCTGCAGGATAGTCCATCATCCCGGAATGTGGCCTGACCCCAGTGGCCAAAGGAAGGAAACATAATAAAAGTGTCCATCTGGGGGGGAAAAAAGGGAGTTTCCCCCCCTACTTCCTTTGTGAGGTGCCGCCAATACCCCTTGGCGGGGTCTAATGTACAAGTACCTTTTCAGGTCCCCCCCGCTCGACCAACCATCAACCCGGGGCATCGGAAAAGGCATAAAATTTTTGATGCTAGGGGCTTGCAAAAAACATTGCAGAATCGCAAGCCCCCATCAGTTTGGGGTTGAGCACTATAGGGTCGACCCCATTTGGCCCTTTCTATGACCCAAGTTTCAGCATCTTTAAACTTCCTCAGCAATCGCTTTCCCTCGGGGCCCTAGGCCCCTATAGGCTCAAACGTACCTTTGGCCGGGTTCTGTAACAATGTCAGTGAAATGACTCAGTCCGATGGCGTTCGAAAAAACCTGCTGATTCCTTTGTAGAATTTGGGTTTTTCTGCCGCTGTGTTTCGGAAAAGACTCAGAGTAGGGGACCGGGGGTAAATCCCCTTTGGGAACCCCTATGCTTTTTGACCGCCACCGACTTTGACGTCCTTCCGGGGCTTAATTAAGTTGACATGGTAAATTTGAAGGGGTTTCCTTTTACCGGGGCTGGAAGATTTATAATTTACCACTGACCCGCTCTGTAATCTCATAGGGGCCCCCTGCCATTTTCGCCAAAATTTGCTTCGCCCGGGGGAAAAAAAGGGGGGTACTAAAAGAGGGGGGGGGCTGGAACACTCTGACCCTTGCCGACCTTTATATCCCCCTGGCCGGGGTTTCTTGCACCTGCTGCGGGTTCTCACGTACATGGGTAAACGCCGCAACCCTGTCCTGATTTCACATGTGCTAAAAGCATCCATGCGGGGTATTCTCCTGCTCCCAGGTCCCTTGGCTATGTCCAACCCCCTGGGGATTCTCCATACAGGAGCTCAAAGGGGTAAAAAACCTGTGGGGGGCCGGGAGGACCCCCCTTTCCCGAGAACATGAGGTAGGGTGGGAGAGGGGTCCCAATCTCTCCCACCTTATCTATCACCTTTTTGAGCATCGCTTTTAGGGTTTTTATTGAATTTTTCCCACCAACCATCGGTCTGGGGTGATATACTGAGGTACGGAGAGGGGTAATGTTAAGTAGGGGGAAAATTCCCTTGGTCCCCTTAAGACATAAAGGGGGGTGCCCTGGTCTTTTTTAGTATCTCCTCGGATCCCCGTGGGGGTTGAAACATTTGGAACATTTTCTTAGCTTTTCCCTTTGGAGGGGGTTTTAAAGGGGGAATCCTCGGGAAAACGGTGGCGTAGTCGGGGGGACCACAAAATGTGCTGACCTCGGGCTGCTTAGGGAGCGGCCCTACCAGGTCCATGCCGATCCTCCAAAGGGGACCTCAATTTTGGCAAGGAATTTTGGGGGTCCGAAAATGGGGCCAGGGCGTTAACTTGACACTCTGGGCAGGAATGGCGTTTTCCTCAATTGCCCTGTAAATTCCTGGCCCGAAAAATTACGCCCCACTCTCTCCCGGTCTTCCCACCGCTAAGTTCCCCCTAAAAATGGGGTGGGCTAGCCCAAAAACTGGCGGGCATTACCTGGGCACCACCAAATGCTCACCACTTCGGTTGGGGTCTTTTTTACCTAAAAACATATTTTTGTTGACCACAAAATGGGGTAAACCAAATTTCGCTGGGTTTCCCGGGGCTTCCCCCCTTTTTACCCTTTACACTTTTTGGCATGCTCCAATTTGGGTCCATCAGGCTCCGTGCCCAAAGCTCCCCCTGGATAAGGCAAGGGAGGCGAACTAGTCAGAGGGACTTTCCTCGGGGTCCCCCCCCAGGACAGACAAGGGGAAACCCATCGGGCTCCTGGGTCCCTGTGAAAATTAAACCTTTACCAGGGCGTTTTTTGGCAGTAATGTTCAGGGGACAAACCCCGAATGCCCGGCCTATGCCCCAAACCCCAGAACGTCGCAGCTGCATGTCTCCCCCGACGCCATGCGTCAGGGTTTAAATAAAGCCTGCGGGGGGGCGGGTGACGCCTGGTTTTCGGGGGGTTAGGACGGGGAGGGGGGCCCGGTGCTCACTCAAGAATTTTGCTCTGTGAAAAAATACTCCTTTTAAAAATACCTTTTTAAAGATAAAGAAAACTAAAAAATAAAATACATAAATAAATGGAAAAACCCAAGAAACAAAAAAAGGGGGAAGGACAGTAACCCTACACTTCCCCCAGGTTTGACACCCTATGGTACCTCATATAAAAGAGAACCCCCCATAAGGGCACCCCAAGGAGTAGTTTTTTCGTTGGATTTTTTTATTTTTTTTCTATTTCCCGTAACTCAATATTGGGGAAAAATTTTTTCGTTGTATTTTTTTTTTTTTCTATTCCGTAACCCTAAGTGGGAAGTACTTTGTTTTTTCCCGACTTGCCAGCAGCCACGTCCCGCACAAAAGTCAGGAATTCACCTCATACAGCGAGTGAGACTCCCCCCCTGCCGTGCTCGGTCCCCCCCCCCCCCCCCCCCCCCTCCCCCCTCCACAGTTTTTTGTTTGGGTCCAACTTTCCCTGCCCTACAGAGTCCCTCAAATGAGTGAGTAGCCTCATGTAAGCCAATCTGATAGTATAATAGTAAACAACAGAAGTGAAAAAAGTAATTTAAAAGTCTGGATGTATCATAGTGTATGTGTCTATCATGTGTGGGGGTCTATACAGTGTTATGTTTTTACATTGTGTGAGTGATGATGTGTTTCATGCTATGCATTTGTGTGTATTGTATAATATGTTATGTGTCTATACATGTGTGTTATGTCTATAACTGTTGTGTAGTTAGCATGGTGTGGTAGTTATACATGTGTTTGGGAGTGTATCAATGGTGGGGTTTTGTTATGCATGTGTGTGATGGGCTAAAAACTCGTGTGTATGTGCTTACATTTGTGTATGTGTATGCAGTGTGTTAATTTCTATACATTGTGTTTTATGTGTATGCAGGTGTGTTAGTGTTGTTTTGTGTGTGTTTGCTATCAGTGTGTGTAGTGTATGAGTGTGGTTGTTATACATTGGGTTATGTGTATACATAGTGTAGTTCTATACAGTGTGTATGTGTAGCATGTGGTGTTGTCATACTGGGGGGTGTATGTTAACATTGTGTATGTGCTAAAAAATGTTTGTTTTTGTATACATATTGTATGTGTCAAAACTGTGTGTGTATGGTATGCATGGGTGATGCATGTTGTATGTTATGCAGGTGTATTTTATACATGTGGTGTATGTTATACATGTGGGGGTTTTTTAAAACAGGTGTGTGTCCCATACTGTGTTTTGTGTATGTGTATAATGTTGGGTATTTTCTGTTGTGCAATGTAGTATGCAATGTGTATGTACTGATTACACAAATTCCAATATCACCCCATTCACGGACTAAAACATAATCCTCTTTTTGCCCTTTACACATGTAAACTACAACCTGAAAATGAAAATTTATTTTTAATAGAATTTTTATACCTGTCTTTTTTCAGGTTGGATATGTTTTTAGCTGCTGCAGCCAGGCAAGGCTAGGTTCACACGGCAACTGCTTTTCATTTGCGGTGATTTGCACATCAAACACCCCAAAATTTTGCCCCACAATTATGGTAATCCTACCTCATAAGAACTAGAATTACTCTGTCTCCTCCCCTACAATCGACTATCGTTTCGCCTGGGAGAGATGGGACAGGCCCCTTCTTCGTGGGGCTTACGCGCCGTGATATTGTAGGAAAAGGAGCAGGCCCCCCCGAACAAAGCCATTCCAAATGAAGCGTATAGCGTGTAGAGTACGTGGCAGTACACCAGTGGGAAAAGGCCTAAGGGGATTACACACGTACCTTGCGCACCGCTAACGGCCCCCCCTTCCTTCCACTTTTACTTTTTCCCCCTGTGGCAGGGCACTTATTTTTACGGGGGGTTCTTGTTCCAGGGGGAAAAAAACCTCGAGCCTCCCCCGCTAGATTTTACCGTATTTTTGGGGCGCAAAATTTTACCATTACACGTTATGCCCCAAAATTTCACTGTGTATGTTCACAAACCACTAATGTTGGTCTGTAGTTTCGGCGGTAATGCGCTTTCAATACGCCCGACATAGGGCCGACATTATAGTAAAATTTATAGGGCTCACTGAGAGCTAGGGTTACCCGTTTTTGAGAATAAATATCAGAGGACGGCTGGGACAGTTTTTTTTTTGTAAAAAAAACAGCTGCAGTTCACAATGTGCTGAAAAATGCTGTGTGAACTCCCCCCTACTGAGCAAAAAATTAAAAAACAAAGGGCCCGGGGCCCGGGTGGGTTTTGGGGCCCCAGCAATGCCCCGCCCTTTTTTCCCGGATACTGGGCAACTTTTTTTTTCCCCACAAATCCCAGAAAAAAGGGAAAAATCCCGCCATATTTTATGTGGGGTAGCTCGCGCGACAGCCCTCCAAGGGGGCCCCCCAGGGGGGCTTTAGGGTGAGTACCCGGTTGGTAGTCCCTGGTGCCCCGTGTACAAGATCACCCCTATAGGCGGGGGATTGGTCTGCGCCCACCAGCCGGCCGCAACCAGGGGCACCAAACTTCCGGGTCCATGAGAGCTTGTACGGTGTGTCTATTGATTTTATGGTGCATACCCCCCGATTTCCCCAGTCCCCAAAGTCTGGTGTATAAGGCTTTCCAAACCCAAAGACGTACACCTTATAACACGTCCTGGGGTTCCCCCAAAGTAGGACACTGTGCGGGAAGTTTCCGATTCCATTGCATCGCCACAATGATGGGGCCCCGGCTCTGGCAAGGGTGTCTCTTTTGGGGGTTGGCAACCCTTTCCCCCTTTTGACCCACCGGGATCCCCTCCCATCAGGAACCTTAGGTACCCCTTTTGGGACAGGGACAGTCTTACCCCATGCTGACTCCAGTGGATGCAGTCTTTGGAGGAACTCCTCGGTGGCACTATAACGCTCCACAATGGAGACAAGCTCGTCCAGGCTTTTGGGGTCCGTGTACCCCAAACACCGCTGGATCCCCACGGGTAGGGCGTGCACGAAGCGGTCACAGATGACCCGCTCCATCACCTGGACAGCTGTAAGACGTTCGGGCTGCAGCCAATTGCTGGTGAGGTGGAAGAGGTCATATATCTGTGACCGAGCTGGCTTTGCTGGATCAAACTCCCAGGCGTGAACTCTCTGGGCCCGGACCGCCAGAGTATCCCCCAGTCGGGCTCGGATCTCCCCTTTCAGCCGTGTGTAGTCCTTGGCGTCTTCAGCTCTAAGGTCGAAGTAGGCCTTTTGTGGCTTGCAAGTAAGAAAGGGGGCCAGGACATCAGCCCACTGGTCCACGGGCAGCTGCTCTCTCTCGGCGATCCTCTCAAAGGTGCCAAGATACGCCTCCACGTCATCATCTGGGGTCATTTTACGTAGAACTTGCAGCACCACTTGACGGGGCGTGGAGGGCCCACCTGCTGCCCCCTCTGGTCTTGTAGTCAGGACCTGGAGCTGCTGCTGTAGAGCCAGGTTTACCTGTTGTTGCTCTTTAAGGGCCTTCTGCTGGCTTGCCGCCATTAGCTGGAGGTTGGTGTTTGCCTGTATTAACTGCTTCACCAGCTCATCCATTTTGGGTGTCTCCGCTGGTTGCACTGTTGCCGCTTTAACCCACGACATTTATTGGAACCACTTTTCGCTGCCTGTCTCTTTAAGAGAATTGTCTCTTTAAAATGCCCATAGCATCCTCCACCATATGTGAGCTTGCACAGCTCTGGGATCACCGCATGAGTCTTTCAGGCATGAGACAGAGGCAGAAGTCAGGTACAAACGGTTGCTTGGCTCCGTGGATTTATTTCATAAGCAGAACAAAACGGATGGCAAACATGCACAGCAAAAACATAAACAAAATACTTGCTCGTCTGAGCGTTTACTAACAAGGGCGTAGTTCCCTAACTATCACCTTGTTGGTCCTACACTGGCTTCCCCCAGTGTGAACACCTCCAGCCCAGAAGGTAGACTGGAGGTACAGCCGACGCCCAGTCAGCTTACCTGCTGACCTTTTATACAGCCAGGAAAACCCGGAGTGGAGCCATGGGGAGTAAGCACCCACCCTGCTCTATGCTTACTCCCAATGAAAGGCCAACCCGGGAATGGCTGGTAGCCATACTAACAGATTAAACATAGGTCGACAGTTTGTACTGTCGACATCTATTTATCAACGGCCTTTCACTCCACCAAGGCTCCTTATCTTGGTGGCATGCGTCCTGGACTCCCCAGACATATGTCCAGAACCTTGCTGGGATATATACTCCCTAGTAGACCTTCCCAGCTGCGGTCTTACAATATATATATATATATATATATATATATATATATATATATATATATATATATAATATATATATATATATATATATATATATATATATATATAAATATATGTATATATATATATATATATATATATATATATAAATGTACATATATATATATGCATATCACACGTGGGTTGAGTCTATATGGAATTTAAATTAAATAATCTGAAGTCTTTCTGGAAGCTCAGTAGTTATCTGTGTCGCTGAACACAAGAGACAGCTTCTCCTGTGTTGAGCCCAGGAGATCAGGGGACCAAATGGATTTAACTTTTTCAGGACAATCTTTGAAGCCACTCCATTTTGGTCTACCTCCCAGGGTATTTTGCAATGAGAATGACTTTAGAAGGGAGAAAGATAGACACAGCAAAGGATCCTGGGGCTTGCAGTTTTATAGGTAAAAGTAAAACAGCTTTCAAACATAAATGCTACTTGGCTGCAGAAAAGAGAGTTACATAAAGCCGAGTAAAAGCACAAACTAGCACAGAGAATACAGTATATCAGAAAGATGAATGTATACTTGAGTTATCCATGTAAGTTTGTTTTTCTTTGCTAGATAACCCCTTTAAATTTTCAGTAACAGGACAGAAAATATAAAGGAAAAAATATATATCTCATAGTTAAAAGAAACAGGATTTTTTAAAAGATTTTTCTTCCCTATAGTTGTCATAACTACAACAAGCAGGTAATTTAAAGACAAACATTATGATTAGTGTGAATGACACATAACATATAAAAAAGTACTGCATACATATTGAGTGTAGGATGAAAATCTTCAAGGCGTATTAATATTAATCTATCATTACTAGTCTGTGTCTTTGAACGTTGTCAAAATAATGATATGTCTGTCCTGCTTATTTTTATTTAATGTTGTAAAGGTTTGGAAGTCTCTATTTCGGTATCTTTAGAGCCAGCTTCACACAAGAATAGTGCAGGCATATTTTGCTTCCATATTATCGTCAAGTGCCTTGGCCTGACGATAGGTTTAATGACTCAAACTTATAGCATCATAGGAATTTGATGTTGCCATAATACAGATGGAGAAATGTGCTTGCTTTACTTATGTATGAAATGGATCCTGCTCATCTGCTTCCTTGCCTGTCTTCACCAGGCTAATACGAAGGGACTAATCTGCTCAGGACATAATGGTTTTTAACTACACTACTAAAATAAGACAGAATAAAAGTAGATCAGACAGGTGGAACCAAACATGTCACAATGGCACAAATATACCGATAGCACAGTTTGCTAGACACATCAGACACTTTTTTGATCTTGGCTGCAGTACTTTAAATGAATATTTTCTGCACAGAAATGGTGCAGATCATTAGTAAATCTTTAGTATTTTACATCTCGTTGCCACTTCACATTCTCTATATACATTTTGGAAAAACTTTTCAAAAAACTTCCCGATTCATCCAAAATATAGTCCATAGCATGCATGCCTTTTTTGTGAAATTAGTGCCAATTCTGGTGATAAAATTTCCTCAATGCTCTCTCTTTTTATTCTTTTTAGCCTTGTAAACCCTACCCTGACAGTTGATGTGCAAGGACATCATAATAATTGAGCACATGGGCTCAGGAACGGGCCCTGTTCCACACAACCTGCTATAGTTGACACAGCTGATGCTTACAAGATGCCTCAAATTTAACCTTTTAGATGCCACGATCAATTGTGATTGTGGCATCTAAGACATCGGAAAGAAGGACCCTCTTACCTGAACAGCTCCTTGATATGTAATTGAGGTGCCTGAGTTGTGGTCACGGCAGCCAGAGCCTTGCAAAGACCTCTAGGTCTACCATGCTAGTACTATTATTACACTCTGACAGAGGTGTAAGAGGACAGCAGTTACTGCACAATACACTGCATTATGAATGTAGTGTATAGTACTAGTGAGACCCAAAAAATAACACAAAATGTAATATTTTAGAAAACATTCAAAATAAAATTCAAATATTCAAAGCTAAAATAGTAACATTTTCTCATCACATTAACAACATATTGGTAAAAATACAAACTATTACAATTTCTTGTTATTTATTTTGCACAGTGAAGTCTATGTCACATTTTTTTCATTCCATGGCACTTAAAAATGTTAAATGAATTTTTCAATATAATATATAGTATATTAAATGTTAACACAACTCGTTCCACAAAGTCCTTATATGTCAATGAAAAAATGTAAAAGTTACAGCTTTTAGAGGATGGGGAAGAAAAATAAAAACACCGGGCAGAAATTGCTTAGAAAGGAGTTAATATATTGTAAAATGAGTAAAACATATAGTATAAGATTAAGGACCTCGCCTCAGGTCCCCCTTTTAGATACTGGGAAAATGTTATTAAAAATGTGCATCAGTTATGACGATGTGTAATGCTTGACTTTTGCAGCACTGGCTCACAGAACTGGAAATTTTGGCAATGATCTTAGCTGCTGCTATCCATGACTATGAGCACACAGGAACCACAAACAACTTCCACATACAAACAAGGTAAGATACATCTGCTTACCTGCCTATATCCCAAAAGTTAACAAGCCATTAATAGCGTCATTTAGCGATATTGCACAAAGAGATTTTCTAATGTTATTAACCAGACCTTCTACAGTCTACTTTCATATAAAACAAGTAGGTGGCTTGGACTCTATAGTGCTTGTGGTGCAATGGGGTGAGTGTCTGAATGGCACCATTACTCTTATTTGTTGCCTAGATATCTTAAAAGGGTTGTCCAGCAAAGAAAAACTATTCCTCAATGTAGCCAGAGTGGGTAAAAGATGTTTAAAAAGTTGTATTTACTTACATGTACCCCGTCACTGCTCCAGAGCTCCCTGGTGAATCATTTCTCTTCACTACCAGGTTCTTGTCCCAACACACAGAAAGTGCTTGCGCTACATTCACTTAATATGGAACGAAGAAGTGCAGAGGAGCTGATCGCCAGGAAGCTCCAGAACGGCAGTGGCAGGGGACCCTTTTTAGCCATCCTGACAACATTGAAGAATAGTTTTATTTGCTGGACAACCCCTTTAAAGTAGTCACACATTTTGATAGCTGTGCATCTGACATCCAAGCATGAGCCAAGTGTGTGTTTATTTCTAAGAGAGAGGAGAATAAGCAGCTGTCAGAAATTTCTAGTCTCATCCAGTGACATGGTATAACAAAGGATAGGGCATGCTGAAATCCAAAATATCTTTTCTTTTCCAGGATTTCTGCTGGTGGGCAACATTTTTTTGGATTTTTGGATGATTTTTGGATGACTTTGGCCTAAGGTGTATGGCCAGCTTTAAAATGCTCTTGTGTCTAGATATTGATGTTGCACATTTGTTGTGGAGCTCACTGTTGTTCTTTTGCTTTCATTCTCAGAATGTCCACCAGAAGTCTTCAGTGCAGGTGGACGCACATCTCCAGTATCTCAGCCATCCAACATAATAACAGGAATCCCTTCAGTGCTTTGGGTAGTAGAGTGATTCCTGCCAATGTGTAGACCAGGCATTAACCTGCATAGTAGAAGCAGTATATTGTGATTGGCACAAGACACAGTAGTAGAAGGGAAACAAATGAGCACCAGGAGGCGCCACAACAAGTACATAACAGTGATATATAGAAAAAGAAAATTATTGTAACTGAAAAATTGTAAGGTATTAGTAACACCGATCTAAAACAGTAAGCTCATTAAATCATGGCTCAGCCCATTAAGTGGACCTGGTTGCTTTAGCAAAGCTTAAGTTATATGATCTGCAAGTGAAAGCTTTTCAGAGGTCAGACTTGTTAAAATAATTGAAACTGACAATTATCTTGGCTTTTCACATATGAGAAATAATTTGTATCTGCCAACAATAGCTTCTGTATGTTGTATCAGGTTCATGTCACTTGGAACATAGAAAATCATTTCAAAAGTTGATTTTGCTATAATCTGTTCTGTTCAAATATATTTTTGAGTTTTATATCAAACATGATTTCAATTGTAATTTTTAATTTTTGGGACCAGCAACAGTTTTACTGAAAACCACCTCGAGGGCAAGAACTCTGTGTAAAAATCTCATAGTGAGTAAGATATAGGAAGATAGTTCTCCACAACAACAAATTTGTGTGAGAGAGAAGCCCTGACTCACCCTAAGCTCTGGATCTTTCTAAAGTTCCTGATATGTGGGGAATAAATGTGCATGCTCCTACAATAGGCTTGCTTGATTCTACTTTTTGTCATGAAAAATAATGTTATGGTATAAAAAAAAAATACAATGAATGAATAAATATAGATAATACGAAAGTAGCTACAAATTTAAAAAAATTACAAAACAGATACATATATACGAATAAGATACTAATACATACAGTTGAAACCAGAAGTTTACATACACTATATAAAAAGACACATACACATGTTTTTCTCACGTCTTACTCTCTGACATGAAATCAGAATATACCTTATCTGTTTTAGGTCAATTAGGAACCAATATTATTTGTATTTGCCAAATGCCAGAATAATGAGAGACAGAATTTTAAGGCATTTTTATTACCTTCTGCAAAGTCAAAAGTTTACATACATTTCATTAGTATTTGGTAGCATTGCCCTTAAACTCTATGACTTGGGTTAAATGTTTTGGATCCTTCCACAAGCTTCTCACAATAGTTGGTAGGAATTTTGGCCCATTCCTTCTGACAGAAAAGTGTAACGACCATGTTTTAGGCGCCCTTCCCCACCTGCCTTTTACTGCACACATCCATAGAAGTATCAATATCCTCACACAGCTTTCCTTGGGAAAGGATGCACTGTCTGCTTTTGCAGAAGTTTTCAAGAAACCCCAAAAAAATTCCTCTCTCAGAATGTCCCCTTTTCAACCAAGCCCAGCAACCTTAGTAATACAGGAGACTAGAGGGTTTTAGCAACAGCCAATTAGCCAATGACAGAATAAACCTGTGATTCTTAATATAGAAGATATAAAACCTGTTAATTCCTGTTAAAAATAAATTTTAGCCCCAGAGGGAACGGTAGGTTGTACTCTCGAGTCCGGCTGTCGACAGCTAATTAATTAATAATATAATTGGGAGGAGACATCAAATTGGGATAAAGGATAGAGAAAAACTTCTACCCCTATTTTATCTTTTGCAGTTACCCCACATAATTTCTTTCCGGGATGTGCCTCATTTTTTGCGGCACCATCCCCCCTGCAGCAAAAAAAAACTAACATGATACGCACCCCCAGTTTCACAGTTGGAGGGTTTTTAGGCTTCCAAGCTTCCCCTTTTTTTCCCCAAATGAAAACTGGTTTATCCAAACATTCAATTTTAGTTTCGTCAACCACGGCATGTCCCCAAAACATAGTACTTTTTCCGTGTGCATTTGTAAACTTTAATCTGCTTTTATATGTTTTTTTTGGAGAATAGTTTCTTCCGGGCTAGTGGCCTATCAGCCTTTTTGATACAGTATGCATTTCATTGTGGATAATGACACAATTTTCTACTTCCGCCAGAACTTCAAAAGGGACTTTTTTCTTTGTTCTTGGGTTAGCACATGTTGGCCCAAAGAAATTTATATCTGGACACAGAATCAACTCCTTTCCCGAAACGATATGAGGGGGTGGACTTTCCATCTTGTTTTTTTTTCAAATATTTTTTGTACAAATGAACGAGGCACATTTAAGGTATTGGAAATTGCACCCCAAGGGGACCAGAAATTGCGTAAGTCCACAATTCTCTTCCTGATATCTTGGGTGAAGCAGTGTTTTTGGGGGGTTTTTAAAAATACTCCACAATTTGTCTCTAAAAAAAAAACTCGATGTTGCCAATAAATCAGAAGCTTTCCAAAGACATACATCTCATATGGGGGTGTCCCAAAATTTTTTAAAGGTAGTAATCCCAATGTTTTTAAACTTTTACTTTAAAGAAAGCAATAAAAATCCCTTAAAAAAATTGTCTCTCTCATTATTCGGGATTTGGCAAATGTAAAAAATTTTTTGGGTAATAATTTTGGTAATCCAAATTTGACCTGAAAGGGGGTGGGGTTTTTTCTGATTTTGTCAAAGTGAGAAAAACATGCAATGTGTCTTTCTATATAGTATATGCAAACTTATGGCTTAAACTGTACATAAAGGAAAAACTGATTTTATCTTTTTAATTGCTTTTTTATTCTTTTTACCTTTCCTTAGTACTGAAAAGAGATTTCGTGCCCCCTTTCCCAACGGGGAACCAATCTAAATTTCAGGTTAACCTATTGTTATGTTTTGGGTTTTTTCTTTGCAGTGTAGGGAAAACCAGAGTACCTGGAGGAAACCCACACAAACCCAGGGAAAACATACATGTTGTCTGTGGTGAGATCTGAACCCGACCCCATAGGTAAAGAAAAAGTGCTAAACCATACTACCATCTATAGGATGAGCGAGAACAAAAAAATTTGATTTCGGGCTGGCCAAATCTGAACCCAATTTCCGACCAAAACCCCTAAACCCTTTTAAAAATCAAGTCAAGGGCTTGGGCCGGGTTCGGAGAAAACGTATAGTTCGTGCCGAACTAACCATTTCCGAACAGATCGGCTCAACACCACTCACCTATATTTAGACTTTGTACGTGTAAGAAAGAAAAAAAAAACATAAAAATCTTTTTCTTAAAAAAAAAAATTTAAATGTAAAAGGGAAAGGGTCCCAATTAAGGAAAAGATCTAATCAAAAATGTTTTCAATGACTATGATCAAAATCAAAAAGAATATTTCCTTATTTGAGAATTTAAAAAGGTCTCAAACATTAAAACCATTGTTTATTTGTTTGTCTTTAAAATAAAAAAAAGTTCTTGTACAATTTGATGTCACTTCATTTTTGTTTTTCCTGTTTAGATCTGATGCTGCAATTCTGTATAATGATCGTTCTGTACTAGAAAATCATCATGTTAGCGCTGCCTATCGTATTATGCAGGGAGGGAAAAACATTTGGAAATTTTTTAAAGATGACTGGAGGTAAAGGTTTTCTGTTTCATTTTTGTGGGTTTCACTGATTTATGTTGAATCCATATAAAATAACATTATTAAATCAGGACCATCTTCTTAAGAAACTAAAAAAAATTATAGAAAAATACTGTTTTGTTGTTTTTTTTGTTAACACCCTTCACTGATCACATTAAATAGCATTATTTTACACAATTGTGTTATAGTTATGATGAGTGCAAATATCCGCATATGATTTAATGTTTTGTTAAGGTATTTACAGAAAAAACACAGAAAAAATGGGACATTAATTACTCAAAAACACAGAAAAAAGGCCATACTTACAGCTCAAAGGCTGGCCCGCCCAATCGAATAGCATGGCGTAATAGGCTAAGAAAGAAATGGTGAACCACACGTATCTGCATTACTGGCACCCTTTTGTATCGCCTTATCTATATGCAATTATAATACCAGCAACCACCCTTCTCATTCATTGAAGATGTGCGAGTGGTTGTCTTATCGGTATTTTTGTATTTGTGCAATCTCCCCATGTACAGTAGTATTCTGTGGCTTTTCTGTATACTGTGTGAACAGGTATAAATTTAATGTGCAGTCTAATTGTACCCCTAGTGGTGGGGTATGTGAGCTACTGCTCAGCAATCAGCTGCACCTGTTTATCTTTCCCAAGTAGCATAGGAGCCAGTTACTAGATTCAGTTTCAGTCCAGTCTTTGAGCTGTGAGTATGGCCTTGTTTCTGTGTTTGTTAAGGTATGTAATAACATTTATTAAATGTAAAATAAAAATAGTTTCCTTCTTTATATACTTTTTATGATGCACTTTAATTACTGTACTTAATCCCATAATGTTTTTTTTTTTATTAATTATGAATATTTTTGCATGATAGTGAACTTGCATGTACATCTACAGCCATGTCCAGAAGCATTTGGACAATGACCCGATTTTTATAATGTAGCCTTTTTATAATTTAGTACAGACACCACAAAATTAATTTGAAACAATGTCTTTCATATGTAAGTAAAGTATAGAATATTAGCTTTAATTCAAGGAGCGTAAGTTGCTTTCACTTTTTCAGGAATGACAGTTTTTATATTGTCACTTTATCTTCCCAGACTTAAAAGTCATTAGACAAACGACTGATATGCAGTTTCATGCTCCACTGCAACCTGTTAAGTCATTATTTCATGACAAATTAAGGAGCTGAAAGGTCTGGAGCTGATTACAGGTGTTGAATTGGCATTAAGCAGCTGTTCATGGAAACGCTCAATATGCGGTCCAAAGCAATGTTAGGCTAGATGTACACAACACTGAACAAAAAACTCACTGAAAACCAAATCCTAAAAACATTCATAAAACTGCTTTTTTTGTCCACTATTCAAAAAAGAAAGTTGCTCCAGCAGAGTGTGGAAATAGGATTAAAAAGATCTATGTTTATTAGCATCCATTAAAAATGTAACAGAACAATAGTTCAGTGGTCAAGGTGTCATGTTCGTGCCAGATAGGCCCTCTGCATCTGGCTCTGGTCGCCGGCCACAGCCGCTGCGACCATAACTGCGGCTTCGGCCTCTACATTTCTTCTAGTGTGAACACTGTTTGCAAACTCTGTAGTACTAATTTATTTCTGGTCAACGCCCGTGGCCAGAAACCTTCCAGCACTATTGGGGTTAACTTCTTCTCTTGGTGATTGACAGTTCCTTCTTCCTATCACCTGCTCTCCTTCCTCCCCTTCCATATTTATATCTTTGCCTGATAAGGTTCTCTGTTCCTATCTTTCACCTGTACTCTTATTTGACTTTGTGTGCTCTTTGACTTTTGCCCTTCCTGATTATTCTTTTGTCTCACGTTTTTTGTACCGCGCTGCCTGTTTGTTACTGACCTGGCCTGCCTGACTTCTCTTGTTTGTTTGTCTTCGTCTGTGTTTCACTTACTCAGAGCAGTCATCAGTCTGGTTGGGGCCGACCTGGTGAGGTTTCGGGTTCCACAAAAGGCAGGGACAGAGGTTGCGACCAATGTCATGGCCTCACTCGGCTGTGTCTCTGTGTGTGCCCTGACTGTCCCTGACACAAGGTTTATGCGTTTCAGGCTGTAAGCCCGTAGTAATTTTTTTGTCAACTGCCTGTCAAAAGCTGCTGAAAAAAACGTAATTTTGGGGCGCGGTTTGTGTTTTTTTGTTCTTGTTTGGCCCATTTTTTACACACTTTTTTTGCAGAAATGCAAAGCATTATAATTGCTATAGATTTCTGAAAAAAAAGTGCCGAGAAACGTGTCAAAAAATGTTCAGCCCTGCTCAGCTGTTTTTTGCAACATGTTTCAAAAAATGACCAGTAAAAAACAAGCAGAAACAAAACATTATATGGAGACTACAGAATGTTTTCACTATTAAAGTCTATGGGACCTCTTTTCAGACATATTTTTAACAATCGTTTTTGTGTGCAGTGGAGACATAGCCTTAAGCTATGTCTACACGACACTGGTTTACTGTCAGATTTTTAAGCAGATTCAGTTTTTAGAATCCACAAAAATCCAACTGTAACAAACCCCCATAGACCTCAGTAGAAAATCCAAGCTGTAGTCTACACAGCACGGATTTTCTACGGTCGGAGTTTAAATACGAAATCTGTTCAAAAAACTTAGAACATGTTGTATAATCCATTGTATATCACTTGAAAACGGTGGATTACAATTAAACTAAAAGTTAACAGGCCAGCCAAAATCCGAAAATGGACTGCAAGATCCATGCAAAAACGCAGTCAAAAATGAAAACCGACTGAAAAATACTTGTCCAATGGTATTTTACAATTGCCATGTGGATACAGCCTCAATGTAAGTGAAGAAGGCCAAAGCGCAACTGATAACAGTCGAGAACAGCAAGGCCAGAAAAAATTGTGCTGGCAAAAATTTAGAAAAAACACCCAGTTCTGGAACAAGATTCTTTGGACAGATGAAACCAAAATTGATCTGTACCAGGATATGTATGTTCAAGGATGGAGACATAAAGTATTTACATTCCTCTGGATACATACCACATCATCTGTTGAACATGGTATTGCTCTAACACTTCCCATTTGGTTCAAGATTGGTTTGGCTGAATCTGTGAAAAAATTCAGTTATGACGTCCTGAACCTAAATTTTTTTTTACTCTCAGTCTAAACCTAGCACTAATCCTGACCATATCTGTAACCCTAACCCTAAATTGGGGTTATGGTTTTTCAACTGGTCTACAGGGCTTGACTTACTGGTCCCCATTACCTCCGATGTGAGTTCTGATCCAACCCACATTAGGGTACTCTACATTGGTCCAAGTGACATTGGCCATGACATTGCATGGAAAGTAATTTCAGAGCACAACTGTCGGTGGACCTAGAGCAACAGAACTGGTAAAGTAAGCTCTGCAGACCACTTAAAAATACCTAACTCCGATTTACTTTAGGGTTGTCAATTTTTTTTATCTATTTTCACCAGAAATTGATTTGAACTGATCAAACCTGAAGAGCTCAAACTCAGGTCAAATTTGACTTTGACCTAATTCCGAAGTACAACACTAATGGTGGAGACAATTTTTTGGCATAGACAAGCATGGCTGCCAATGGAACTGTGTCAATGGTGTTTACTGATGTGACTGTGGATAGATGTAGCAAAATTAATTCTCACATGTATAGATCCAGTGTCGGACTGGGGGGTCTGGGGCCCACAGGGGAGTTGATCTTGGGGGGGCCCACCCTACTGTACATGAAAATATTACCGGCCTCTCGGACATAAATGCGCCCATTTTACCACATATACAGTGTGCAGAACAAGACTGTATTGTGTAGTACAATAGCAAGTTAGTCACACATTTGTCAGTCTAACACATCATAGACACAGGGCTAAATAGCTCCATCCATATCCCCCTCCACCCACATACAATATCCCCTGCACCCACATACAATATCCCCCTCCACCCACATACAATATCCCCTCCACCCACATACAATATCCCCTCCTCCCACTTTACATTTTCTTCCTCCACGTTTCCCTAGGTCATGCACCTCAACACCTTCTAAAATCAACACCAGAAAGAAAGTAGAAGTGTAACTCCTATCACAGGGTCAGGTGTTCACTAACTTATATTATCAGGGACACATGTACTCTGCCACTATACTAACGCTGATATAACCTAAAAACACCGCCATATAGAGACCACATAGAGGTCGGGACACCATGCTCGGGTATAACCTACAACACCACCTATAGAGACCACATAGAGGTCAGACACCAGCTCAGGTATAACCTAAAACACCACCATATAGAGACCACATAGGGGTTTGACACCAGCACAGGTCACATCACATTACAGTGAATACAGCACTGATCCAATATAGAAGTAACATAACCCCTGACATCAAGGACTCACCGGAGACGTTCTTATCGGGATGAGTTGTTCTCTTCTTCATGAGTCGTTCTTATTCCCTTTTTCTTCTGCATCCATTCCACACCGCCAAAGATGACTTGTCCCGGCCACAACTCATCCCTGCAGAAATTACACAGAAATATCTTAGAATACTCAATTTTCCAGCATCTCTTTACCTATTCCCACCTCTGTACAAACTACCCAGGGGGGGAGAGCGGGTACAAGCCATAACTTAGAGGCCTAGTACCCTAAGCGGTTGCAGGGTGGGGAGAGGGCTAAGTCCCTGGAGATAAAAGCTACAAAATATGGGCTTCTGCTCTCTCAATTATATTACCAGGTAGACAGGCAGATAGGGGTCTCCTTTAGGTAGTATACAGGCAGTTAGGGGCCTTCTTTAGGTAGTATACAGGCAGTTAGGGGTCTCCTTTAGGTGGTATACAGGCAGTTAGGGGTCTCCTTTAGGTGGTAAACATGCAGTTAGTGGTCTCCTTTAGGTGGTATACAGGCAGCTAGGGGTCTCCTTTAGGTAGTATACAGGCAGTTAGGGGCCTCCTTTAGGTGGTACACAGGCAGTTAGGGGTCTCATTTAGGTGGTATACAGGCAGTTAGGGGCCTCCTTTAGGTGGTATACAGGCAGTTAGGGGCCTCCTTTAGCTAGTGTGCAGGAAGTCAGGGCCCCCTTTAGTTTTTAGGTAGTCATGGCCCCTTTTAGACAGTCAGGGCCCCTTTAGACAGTCAGGGCCCCTTGTAGGTAGTTAGGGCCCCCTTAGACAGTAATGACCTCCTGTAGGTAGGTAGGGCCCCCTGTAGGTAGCCAGGGCCCCCTTCCATTAGCCAGGGCCCCCTTTCATTAGCCAGGGCCCCCTTCCATTAGCCAGGGCCCCCCTTTTAGGTAGCCAGGGCCCTCTTCCATTAGCCAGGGCCCCCTTCCATTGGTCAGGGTCCCCCTTTTAGGTAGCCAGGGCCCCCTTCCATTAGTCAGGGCCCCCCTTTAGGTAGCCAGGGCCCCCTCCCATTAGTCAAGGCCCCCTTTATGTAGCCAGGGCCCCCTTCCATTATTCAGGGCCCCCCTTTAGGTAGCCAGGGCCCCCTTCCATTAGTCAGGGCCCCCCTTTAGCTAGCCAGGGCCCCCTTTCATTAGCCAGGGCCCCCCTTTTAGGTAGCCAGGGCCCCCCTTTAGGTAGCCAGGGCCCCCTACCATTAGTCAGGGCCCCCCTTTAGGTAGCCAGGCCCCCCTCCATTACAGGGCCCGCCTTTTAGGTAGCCATGGCCGTCTTCCATTAGCCAGGGCCCCCCTTTTAGGTAGCCAGGGCCCCCTTACATTAGCCAGGGCCCCCTTTTAGGTAGCCAGGGCCCCCCTCCATTATCAGGGCCCCGCTTTTAGGTAGCCAGGGCCCCCGTCCATTAGCCAGGGCCCCCTTCCATTAGTCAGGGCCCCCCTTTAGGTAGCCAGGGCCGCCCTTTATTAGTCCGTGCCCGCTTTTAGGTAGCCAGGGCCGCCTTCCATTAGCCAGAGCCCCATTCCATTAGCCAGGGCCCCCCTTTTTTGGTTGCCAGGGCCCCCTCCATTAGTCAGGGCCCCCTTTTAGGTAGCCAGGGTTCCCCTTTTAGGTAGCCAGGGCCCCCCTCCATTAGTCAGGGCCCCCCTTTTAGGTAGCTAGGGCCCCCCTTTTAGGTAGCCAGGGCCCCCTTCCATTAGCCAGGGCCCTTTTGAAACAGCCACTTACCTCGCGCCCGCTTCGATCCCCCCGCCGGCTCCTGCCGCCCTGCATAGGCGGCGCGGTGAAGTGACGTCACCGCGCCGCCTACGTCAGCAGTAGGGGCCGGCGCCTGCCAGGGAGATCAGCGGAGCGCAGCGCTAGTGGCGCTGTGCTCCGCTGACACCACGCTGCACCGGGAGTGGGGGACATTAGTCCCCCACTCCCGGGCCGGTCTCTGAGCGCTCGGAACGCAGGTCCCAGGCGTTCAGTGACCGGATGCACGGCCGGGCCCTGGGGAGCGACGGCACTGCCTCCGGGGCCCACAGTAGCTCGGGGGGGCCCACCGGGGGATTCACAGATCCCCCGGTGGCCCAGTCTGAGCCTGTATAGATCTATACCTTCTGTTCAGTTTCAGTCAAATGCTGCAAAAGTGATACAATGCAACTTTACTAAATCGATGGATAATGACCAAAAACAGATCAAAAAGCAACCCCAGGAAATGGAATAGAATATTCTTCACCTCAATCTGATTGAGCATGCTACTCACTAGTTGAAAACAATTCTGAAAGCAGAAAGACCCGCAAAGAAGCAGCAAGTGAGGCGGCTGCAGTGCTACCAATAGGGGGTGTGTCCCTGCACAGTCTAACATTGTCCAATCTGACCTGACAGAGTTAGTGTGTGCAGGGACGCACCCCTTTCAAAAGTGGAATGACAACAGCCATCTGACTGATTCAGTAATACATTTCTAGGAGGAATAACAGATGAACAGCACAACACAGAGTTGCTCCAGAATTGGTATTTTACAGGGAACACAAGGATTTACTAGAACAGACAAGTAAGTAGATGTCACAAGTCCCCTTTGAGGGAGAAAAAAGGATGGTACAAAATTATAGCCTCGGTATTCATAACTGAGAAGATATAGCACAAATTTGTAAGCATGACAAGACACACTATGTATCCATGTTTTATCTATAAACTACAAATGATTTCAACTGGTGACACAACAGATGTGTAAAACCGTTTATCACTGATGTTACTGTAACCACAGGCTTTCACTACAGGCACCAGTCTTTTTTAAATTATGTTATGTTTTCCAATTCCCTTGTGAAAATGGAGGGATTATGTTATAAATGTCTCTAGATCTAGATATTTCTTCTTGTATGGGACAATTGTCATCAGCCTCATAGCAGTTTTTGCCTTCCTCTGGATCAACACTACTGGATTATATATTGAACTTCATGGACCTGTGTCTTCTTCCAACCTTATCTACTGTTACTATTTGTATATTGTACTTATTAATCTAAGACCATACTATCACTACTCTGTTACTATGTCACTGTCATACAACTCCACAGTACAGAACTATGTGTCATTCTGGACAGACTTAATAAGAGCTAAATATACAAATGTGTCCTCAGTCACAGTCTGGTTCCAAATACAAATACTTTGAATAAAATTTGACTTTAAATTGAACCTTTTAGATCAAATTTTGCGGTTGCACTGGGGATGTTGGTATAACTAACATTGCTTTTTTCACTAGTTAAATATCCTAAATCAAACTGAAGTAGTAAATGTCTTATCTTAATATATTAAATTCATGTGTTCTTGCAGAAGTATCTACTGTATATACAATACTACAAGGCCGTCAGCAACAACACAATCCAATATTTTAGCAGATTATAATGTTACACTTTGCAATTATTTACAGAGACTTGAGAACCCTGGTGATTGAGATGGTTCTATCTACAGATATGTCTGGACACTTCCAGCAGATAAAGACCATGAGAAATACGTTACAGCAGCCAGAGGGGTAAATAATACTGTTATTATCCATCTTGTGTTTTATATAGCTAAAATTTTATTAACCCCTTTACATTGCAAATTGAAAAGTGTCGAATTGAATACCTAGAAAAAAGGAAAAACTATAACTTTTATTAAATCCTTTAAAAGATAGCATCTCCACATAAAAAGTCTGTAGCTCAACACATATCCTGCCACAAACAAAAAATCAATTCTTACAATACACAAAAAATTCTTAATTGCCTTGGGCTAAGGATCAGGAAATATGCCTAGTATTAGTTAGGTAATAAAACCCAAGCCTACAAATAACAGAGTAGTTGCCCCGACAAGGAGGTCTCTGTTTGGAACCTTACCCTGTCATAAGTAGTACCCTAGAAATCCCTTACGGTCCTAACAAAACAGGTTTTGATACTCCCAATAGGTTACGTGGATTTCATCAGGAGACAAATGGGGATACAATATAGACCAAAGGGTGGCACAAGATAGAGGGGTGTCATGATAACAATGAGGTCAACACCAGAAGTATTCAGTATAGCCTCTAAACAGCACCAACCTCTCATAACAATAAGGGCAACCATCCCCTATAGATGGATAAGAAAAAGATAAATGTGCGCAAAAGAAAATACATTACGCACAAAGAAAAACCCAATATGGAACAAAGAAATTGCAGATATTAACAACAAAATTGAAAGGTGTGCACAGAGAATATTTACAATGTAAGATGAAAAATGTGCACAATAATGCAATGCACAGTGAAACTGCTAAATAGGCACACAAAAATTGCAGTAGGTGGTTTACATTGGTAACTATTTCTAGATAGAGTCAAAACCAGTTTTTTGGTTGACACCTAAAGTACCTGTACTGATAATGTCAGGTGCAATGAAGGAGCAAACCCTCTACCAAATAGTAGTAATCAGCCTAACCAATACCTAGTCTCAAGTAAGCCAGCAGCGTACGGATATGTGTTTATTGGATTGTCTTTAAAAAGTGCTACACCACTGCCTGTGTTCCACCTTTTTACTGCCTTTCCTGCAACCTGCAACTTTAGGGTACATCCACACAACAAGTTAAATTTACTTGGAGTATTTCACATATTATTGCATGTGGATTTAGTTCAATGTTTTTTATTTGCGGTTTATAGTCAGAAACAAGTCCCATGAATCTCTGTGTAGTTGGATTTGGATCTGCATTAAAAACCACCTACAAATGTTTGGGGCCCGTTTTACACAAGGTTTTTAGCCATTCCCATTGACAGAAATAGTAAATGTCCATGTGGAATATGACCAAAGAATGAACATATTCTAATTTTTTTTACGGCAAAAAAACAACCAGTTAAAATATGTGTTGTATGAACTACAATGTGCATTTTATATTGAGATCAATGGAAATGATTTACATTTGGTTTTAGATGAGTATTTCAAGTAATATTCCACGTGGATTCCAACTTGAAATACTCGCTGTGTGCAAAGAGCCTTTGAATTTCTGAAGTTTAAGCATTATATTAATGAAGCAATAGACTCCAGATTAGTGTTGTGGTTTGAATTTGGGTCAAAGGAGAATTTGAGCCCAATCAGTTTTTTGATGAAAATGACCAAAAAAATGTACCGTCACCAAAACCCAATTCTAACTAGAGGTTAGGGTTTGAATTTTTATCTGGTCTACAGGGCTTGCTTTACCAATCTCATTTGCCTCCAGTCCTCTGACATCATGTCCAATGTCACTTCGGGCTCAAGCCACATTAGGTTACCCCAATGTGAAGTTGGATCGCAAGTGAGGTTGGATGTGATGTCAAAGTGCAAGCCCCTTGGGACGGCGGTGACAAGGAACGGTGAGATAAGTGCTGAGGAACAGTTAAAAGCCCTAACCTCAATTTAGGATGAGAGTTAGGGTATGTTCACACGATGTACTGCGGCGTGTACAGTACGTGCCGCAGTACATCGTGTGTTTTGGGAGCTTGCACTAATATGCGTGTACTCTCGCGGCACGGGGGGGCCGGCAGCCCGCCGGCCCCATAGACATGCATTGCTCGCAGCGCATATTCGCCGCAAATAATTGACATGTCATTTATCTCCCCGCACGTACAATACGATTCATAGTTCGGAATCTTTTTAGTTCTATTGAGGTAGGGTTACCTTTAATCTCCCCGGATCCGGGAAGCGCGGTGGAAACGGCCTTCAATACCGTGATGGGGCATTTGAGTTTCGGGTGATGCCCTTTTTTTTCAACGCTCCGGCTGTCTTCCAGGAATTTGTAAATGCTTTTCAGGACTCCTTTTTTTGTGTAGTGGTCTCTTGGATACATCCTGGTATTCTCCCCCGATTGGGATCCCCCAGTCGCATGTGCGCCGGTCTGAACACCTGCGCGAAAACCATCTTTCGCAAAACTGGAAAAGTGCCTATTTCACGACCAGCCTCCCGTTCCTTGGATACAAATCTCTGATAAGGGTCGCGGATGGTCCCAAAAAAACTCTCTGCCGTCTACAGTGGCCCGCCTGTTGGCCTGCGGGCCATACAACGCTTTTTGGGCTTCGAAAATTTTACGGCAATTTATTCCGTTTTTTTCGACGTTGGTAGCCCCAAAATTGTGGCTCTTACTAAAAAACATCCAAACCCAAAATTGGCCTCCGGCCGCCGAAGAGGCCTTTTCCAATTGAAGGCAGCTTCGCCCCGCACCGGTGTTACCCGGGCCCCAGTTCTGAAAAACCCTTTTTTCTAAAAGTCGGCCTCTTCCATAGGGGCGGGCGTGCTCACCCAAAAGGGGCCCAAGGGCAAGACTCGGCCTCGGGTTCTTTTCCGGCCCTTTCCCTCCCCGGCCAGGGGGGAACATACCATGGGGATGGGGAAACTTTTAGCCATTAAACTTGCCCTGAAGAATGGCGCCACCTCCGAAGGGGGGGTTTCCCCCGTGAATATCTTCACAGCCACAAAAATTCCCCTCTATCCCAGACAGCGAAACGTTTAAACCCCCTGTCAAGCGAGAGGTCTCTTTTCTTTCCCCTTTTTTAACTACTTACCCATTCCGACCGGCAGAAAAGAACCTAAAACACGATGTCTTTCCCGTGCCTCCGATGTTAGTGGGGAGGAAGAGGGGGCTCCAAAAAATATCATACCCCCAGACGTTGATATCTGTGGCCCCCACAAAACCCCCCAAGGGGTACCCGGGAAGACTTGTGGGCCCTGCGCCCCGGTTGGGGGTCCTAAAATGGGGTCACTGTTCCCGCATAGCGGACACCCTGGGGTACAAAAGGTTTTGTTCGTGTTTTCCCCGGTTCTATGGGGCCGGGTGTCGTAACGTTTGTAAAGGAGTTTTGGGGGAGGCCTGCACCCCCTGTGCCCGAAAAAAGTCACTCCCCCAAAACCTGCGGGACTACTCAACTCTGCTGTGCTAGCTGTCCCTTGGGCCATTTTCCATGGCTTCATAAACTGACTACCGCCTTTGGGGGGAAAAACGGTCATTTTTGGGGTCACTGACCTTTTTTTCCAAAGGGGCTCATTTTTTTCCCCTTGCTGGCCTTCCTCGCGCCTCGGCCCCCAAAATTTTTTTTTTAAACCACCCCGTCCTGCATGGACTTCCCTTATTTTTAATTTTTCGGCCCGGGGGCCCAGTTCGTTTCGAGTTTTTGGCGAGGCCCCTTGTGCTTCTGCAAGGGGAAAAGGACTTCTCCTCGGGAACCACCCACAACCCAATGGGCAAGTAGAGAGGGTGAATCGGTCCTGGGTACTTATCTCCCCCCACTTCACGTCTGCAAGCAAGTTGATTGGTAGTCTACCCTTGGGGGGAAATTTTTCGATAATTCCCTGGACTCTTTTTCCGTGGGGCATCCCCTTTTCCATTGTCTTGGGTCGCACCCCGCCCCCCTTCCACTGCCCTTGCCCCCTCCGATGTCCTGCTTGGACAGTCTGGTCCGTGAATATCCGCTGTCTGGAGGGAGACGCACCAGTCCCTGCTTCGGGCCCTTGTTTATGAAACCCAAGCAGACAAAAAAAAGACCCCTCCTTCCCTTTTTCCCGGGGGATAAAGTATGGGCCACCAATATATTTCCCTTTTTAAAAAACCCCGCATAAGTGGGTCCCCGTTTTTTAGGCCCTTTGAAGTCCTGGGCGCTTAATCCCCGTGGCCTACAAGCCCGGCTCCCTCCGACCCTGCGTTCCCCAAAATCCTTCCCTGTCTCCCTACTGAAGCCGGTCACCCTAACCCCTCTCCCCGGGCTGTGGGGTTCCCAGTCTCCCGTAGTGATTTCCCCCAATGTTTTTGCCGCAAAAACTAAAACTGTTAGGGGGGAGATGATTTTTTTGGGTGGACTGGAAGGGTTTTGGGCCAAAGAAAGGTCGTGGGGGCCCGGGGAGAAAATCCTGGCAGGGGGCTCTTGTCTAATTTTTGCGGGCCAGAAAGAGGGGGAGGCCAAAAGGGGGGTATGTTAAGGTGTCCCCGGACCCCCGTGTCGGGTCGAGGAACCCCAACACCGCAGCACCCCCTGCTGCGGCCGGGCCCCAGCCCCACGCTGGGCCGCGGCCACCCCCCGGGCCCCCCTGGGAATCATTACCCGTCCACGCTCCTGTTCCCGTCCCCGGCGCGCGCTCCTGCCGCCGGGGGGTGCACGCGGCCCTCTAGCGCCGCGGCGGGATGCTGGGAAATTTAAAGAGACAGTGCGCCCGGGGATTGGTTTACC
This sequence comes from Phyllomedusa bahiana, assembly GCA_025379985.1. Classification (NCBI taxonomy): domain Eukaryota; kingdom Metazoa; phylum Chordata; class Amphibia; order Anura; family Hylidae; genus Phyllomedusa; species Phyllomedusa bahiana. The sequence continues at coordinate 32,707 of JAODAL010016464.1, forward strand.
CGGGGCCGGACCTATTTTAAAACCTGCCCTTCCCCCGACCTTTGCCGAAACGATAGTGCCCGTGGCCCAGAGAGGAAGCTTTCCTAAAGTGTCTTGTTCCGTTTACTGTTTCCGTACCTTCTGGCCTCCGTCCCTTGACCACGAACCTTGGCCCCCGCCAGACCTTCTGCCTGTCCCCGACTCGGCCTGCTTCACGTTTTGTACCGCGAAACCCGGCTGCCACCCCAAGCAAGTCACGTCAGGGGGACACCCGGTATAAACCCCCGCAGCAGTCCATCCGCTTTGCGGCGGGCTCTGGGAAATCGGGCCCCTTAGACTCCGCTCCTGGCGTGGTTATACCCTGCTTTTGGGGTCCAGAGGTCCACTACCCGCTGTGGAACATACCCCTTCACTAGATCATGTTAGGCCTAGGTTTAGGTTTAGGGTAAGAGTAAAAAAAAATTGGGTTTTAGTCATTCTGACCACAAATTTTTCCCCAAGTTTTTACACCAATTGGAGTAAAACAACAGGAATAGATTTGAGAACCACTACTAAAGATGAACAGTGTTATTGTTTTTCTCTGAGACAAAAAGAGCTACAGTGCTTGTCATTAAGGAAGAAGAAAGAAAATTTCCCTTTTTAGTATATTTTTTTCAATATAACCAGGATTATTGTTAAAAGTGCTGCATTGGATTATGAAATTGGCCACCAAAAGGTTAAATCCTAGGTTTGGTTTAATTTTTAATTATTAGATTTGTAATGTTTTCAGCTTGCTCATTAGCGGTTCATGTGACTTAGGAGGGGAGGTGACACTTCCTGTGCAGGAAGTTAAGTGACCATATGCTGTGCTTTGTGGGACATGGGTATAAAGCTTGTATTATCTACTTGAAGATGTTATAAATTTTGTTCAATAAAGCCATTATATTTTTCGAAGAAGTGATGCTGGTCCATATTTTTTAAGTGTTACTGCAGACCACGTGTGAAGGAGTGGATTAGGATATATGCACGCTATGTTCACACGGCTTATTCACGCCGTAATTGCGGGACAGATTTCACCAGCAATTATGGCGTGTGCTCCGGAGCGGGGGCGCAGCAGGGGGTCCGGCAGCTTGCCGGCCCCATAGACATTCATTATCCACGGCGCGTATCCCACCGGGATAATTGACATGTCACCTTCTCCCGCTCGCCGTATTTCGCGAGCGGGGAGAGGAGACGGAATCCATAGTTCTCTATGAGAACTGTGGATTACCGTAATGACTGGGACGGATTTCAGCCGTATTTCGCACAGTACGGCGTGAAATACAGAACGAAATCCGTCCTAAAATAAGTCGTGTGAACATAGCTTTAGAGAGAACTGCCAACATAGTTCCTTAAAATAAACAGGGCATCCTGGAATGTCTCCTATATGACAGTATTATAAGTCATCATGTATTATAGTGTGTGATGAGTATTTCTATAGAGTTATTAGTAGATAAATCAGCAATAGCACGGCCTTGCTCAGAAGTACTGAATATTTTTTTCCTTTCAATGCTTTGCCTTCATTTCAGGACACAATTGAATTGATTTCTTTATTTTACAGAATAGACAAATCGAAAGCCATGTCCTTGATTCTTCATGCTGCTGATATCAGTCATCCTGCAAAAACATGGGATATGCACCAGAGATGGACAGATTTACTGATGGAGGAGTTTTTTAGACAGGTGCAAGTTCAATGTTCCATAAAATCTATTAACTATCTGATATCCAACATTCACTTCCTATTGACTTCATCTTCTCTGATATAATACAGCAAAGTCAACCGTTCAATTTTTATAGCAAGTTTATACAAACCAATGTCCTAAAACTGATTCATTGGGATATTCCCAACTCATGAAGTGATGGCATATATTTTTTAGGATATGCCATTGCTTTATGATCCATGAGTGTCCAACCTCTGGGACTATGCCAATCCTAAGAATGAAGTAGCTATAATGTTAACTCAGTGCTGTGGCCCGTTCTTTATTGTATATGAATCCTGACCACTTGCTGGGAGCGGGGGCGGGGGGGGGGGCTACAGGACAGCCCCATTCAAGTCAATGGTAAAGTGCTAATTTTAATTTTTTTATTTGGTTTAGTCTTTGTATATTTTTTATTTATTTCACACATTGTGCCCCCCATAAGGAAGAAAAAGACCTTTGGAGGGCACTTTTACAATACAGTGGTTCTTCAACATACAATATTAATTGGTTCTGGGACAGCCATAGCATGTTGAAATCATAACTCTATGGAAAACAGGTAATTGATTCTGAAGCACAAAAATGTCACCCAACATACTGCAAAATGAGGATTAAAGAAAATTAAGCAGATAATACAGATTAAAGGGATTGTCTCACTACAAAGATTAGCTTTCACAATGTAGGGAACACTAAATGAAAACGTTTTCCAAATATATTGCGTTGTTCATCTTTTTTTGTTAAGGAGCTACAAGTGATTTTATCACCTTCTGAGGGCTCTCAGGTTTCCCAAGTGACCGACCTGTGTACTTCTCCCCCCCCCTGCTGTTTGTTCTATCTGTCAGCATTGTGAACGCTTGTGTGTTATCTGATCTTTCAGACAAAAGACTAATTACTCTACTGTTTACATTATCTCAGAAGCTTCTCTGGACCTTAGAGAAGGTAATTTAGCTAATCTAGACGGTTATAATAAACAGAGAAGTCTGAATACATGGAGCTCATATGCTAATTACAGAAAGCTTGACCAGAAAGTGACAGAGCAAAGCAGCATTATTTCATTCATGCATCCTATGAAATTTTGAGATGAGACAACCCTTTAAGCAAGTCCTTCACATATACACTGACTGGCAAAAGGGTAACAACTTTTTGAACTTAGACTTTCAGGCTTCATAGCTCACCATTCACTACAGGTTTGAACGTGAGATTACCATTATTTTATAGACAATCATCTTAGCTATACAAGAATTTGACTGGCAACTATTAAGCATATGGTTAGTTATGCAGATTCTTGTCATGTAACTGCATTGTTAGATTTTTAGGAGCAATACAGTAGCGATGCAAATACATGACAAGAATCTGCATAACTAAGCATATGCTAAACAGTTGCAAGTCAAATTTATGTTTGAGGTATCCAAGATGATTGTCTAGTGATGGTCTCATGTTCAAAGTTGTAGTGGATGATGAGATATGGAGCCTGAAAGCCAAACACCTCAAAACATTATTAGCCTTTTGCATGTCAGTGTAACTTCAGAAAGAGCTGCTGGAAGCTGGAAATCACTTTCTGTTAATGAGGACAGGAGCTTCTTTGAGTAATATACTTTATATACAATGTACCAGAAAAAAACAAAATGGGACCCTCACCTGGTGCCCAAAGAAGCCTCCCATCCTGGAACATGTAGTACTGCACTATACTGTAGGGAGGCGCTACTAGATCACAAGTCACTGCATGTACTTCACTGATATAGATGTTCTACAAGTAAAATAATGATAATTGGTTGGATCTTCCATCAATCACATGTGCCATAGATCAATTGCATGTATGTCATTATGGGCCATATGTTTGATGCTGTTTTGGTCTAAAACTCACTTTTTTGCCCATAGTAACCTATACATGTGTCCCTATATGTTGAGTGTCATCTTGAGATGCAACATCCCAGAAAAGGCCATTGTGTGTTGAAAATATTGTGTCCTAAGGTCATTGTAACTTGAGGAACCACTGTACATTTTTTTTAATTGCTTTTTCCTCTTGTAAATGAGGCTGATATATTAGTTACAGTGGATCTATAGATTTGATCTGGACCTGCTAAGACCCTGCAGGTCCAGCAGCTACTTGCCGATTACCCAATCAATAGAAGAAGCAGGAACCCTCAAAGCTGTCTCCAACCTCCAAACAGGGTGATCAGGAAGGCAGGGATGCTAACAAATCATCTTTGACTTCTCTTCTCTCTTTGATATATGTGGCTGTCCTGACAAAGAATTGGAAAGTTGGAGACCTGTTATAGCACAACAGAAGTACTGTTAATGGTAAAATAAAAAGTTGTTGCAGTGATGTCCTCCCTTATGCCACTAGTATTCTAGTAATACAGTAACTTCCCTGGTGACGCAGGTACCAACTTCTATAAACTAGGACTTTCCTCATGCCCCTAGTGCCATGTTCTAGTAATGCTATTACCTCCTTGGTACCATTAGTGCCAAGTTCTACTAGTGCAGTGACCCTGATGGTGCCACTAGTGCCAAGTTCTACTAAAGCTATGATGTCCCTGACATCACTAGAGCCAAGTTCTACTACTGCTATAACCTCCTTGATGTCTCAAGCACCAAGTTTTATTAATGTTATAACCTCCTTGCCAATAGTGCAAAGTTATACTATTGCTAGGACATCCCTGATGTCACTAGCGTCAAGTTCTACTAATGTTGTAACCTCCCTGACTTCACTAGTGCCAAGTTCTAGTAATGCTATGACCTCCCAGCCGTCACTAGTGCCAAGTTTTATTAATGCTACAGCCTCCCTGACATCACTAGTGCCAAGTTCTAGTAATGCTATCACCTCCCTGCCATCACTAGTGCTGAGTTCTAGTAATGCTATGACCTCCCTTCCATCACTAGTGCTGAGTTCTAGTAATGCTATGACCTCCCTGTCATCACTGGGGCCAAGTTCTACTACTGCTATGACCTTTTTGACGTCATTAGTGCCAAGTTCTGGTAATGCTATTACCTCCCTGATTCCACTAGGGCCAAGTTCTAGTAATACAATGACTTCTTTGGTGCCACAGGTGCTGAGTTCTATAATGCTAAAACCTTGCTCATGCCATGTTTTAGTAATGCTATGATCGCTTTGGTGCCATTAGTGCCATGTTCCTCATAATGCTATAATCACTAGTGCACAATAATATCTACAGTGGCCAACACTTGTGGCCCTCAAGAATTCTACATGTGAGTCCCGTGTGGCACCCAGGAAACTTGGAGACACTGTATTGAATCTTATGGCATAGTGCCATAGTGGTTAGCATTCTTGCCTTGCAATGCTAGAGTTCTGGGTTCAAATCCCATCAAGGAAAGCCTCTGCAAGGAGTTTGTGTGTTTTCCCTATGTTTGTGTGAGATTCCTCCAGGTTTCCCCCACACTCCAAAAAAAACCCAAATCTGTCATTTAGACTGTGAGCCTCAATTGGGAGAGGAAGCAATGTGAATAATAATCTCTGTACTGCTCTATATCAATGATTAAAATAAATAAATGTCCTCATCTTACCCAATTTGAATTGCAGCAAATATGTAGATGTGTTATTAATAGGCAGAAACAGAAGAAATAGCAGAAGTGCAGATTCAGGGTTTATTTGTAGTCTACAGCCATGGAAATGCATAAGAGCTGTAAACATGAAATATTAATATATGTTTAACCCCTTACTGCACCTAGACATATGAGTACGTCATAATGACCCAGTAAGGGGCTTTGTAGCGGGATCACAGCGCGATCCCACTACATAGCCGCCAGGTGTTAGCTGCTAATCGCAGCTAATGCCCAGTGGTTACGGTGTGGGAAGGTGCTGTCACTGTTTAACCCCTCAGGCAAAGATGGCCGCGGCGTCTAAATGAATGAGAAACGGTGCTGCACACCATTCCTCACTGCGATCGGGGCGCCCGCGGGCTACCAATCAGTTAACATGGCAGCCTTATAAAGGCTTCCATCTCCACCATGTTTTCTGTTTTACTACTTCCTGCCCCAGGCAGGAAGTAGTAAAACCGCCATCTTTGTACACCCTAATGCATTGTATTACAATGCATTAGACTGTATAAATGATCACACCCCCTAGTGGTGAAGCACCCTTAGAGGACTTAAAGTTAAATTTAAAAAAACAAAAAATGTTTTGAAGTGTAAAAAAAATAAAAATTAAAAGTTCAAATCACCCCCCTTTTGCCGTTTTACAAATAAAAAAATAAAATAATAAAAAAGTTACACATATTTGGTGTCCAAAAAAGCCCAATCTATTAAAATATAACATAATTTATCCTGTATGCAGAACACCGTAGAATAAAAAAAATTTCAAATGGCAAAATTGCGGGTTTTTTTTTTCTTTTTCAACGTAGCTTTATTGACAAGCAAGATACAAATCACAAAGCAATTTTACAGAGTGTTTTTTTTTGTAATTTCCATCCCCTAAAAACTGGAATAAATTTAATCAAAAAAGTCACATGCATTCCAAAATGCCAGGTATACAAAGTATACTTCAGCCCACAAAAAATTCCCCCTCACTCAAGTCTGTAGGTGGTAGTAAAATAAAAGTTATTGGTTGTAGAAAATAGTCCCACCGTGCAAATTTCAAAAATAAAAAATGTTTGGATTTTTTTTAATGAAAACCGTACATGTAGAAAGTATCAACCTGTAGAATACAGACAACACATAATTTTTACCGAAGATTGGACATCGTAAAAGCAAAACACCCGCAAACATTGCGTAAGTACGTTTTTTTCACACTTTGCCACACTTAGAATTTTTTTACGGTTTCCCAGTACAATCTATGATGTGATGAGTGACACCATTAGAAAGTACATCTAGTCCTGCAAAATAAAAACCCTCATATGTCTATGTAGATAAAGAAATAAAAGAGTGATGGCTTTACGAAGGCGACGAAGGGCTACGTTATATTGTCCGTGGTGGGTTAAGGGGGTAATCAAGACTATTAAGCTGCTTCATTTTTTTATTATTTTAGATGTAACATGTTGGTGAAAAAGCATAAAGTTACTAAACAGCAATTATCAGCTAGTGCGTTACAGCGTTGGTTGAGAGTTTCAAACTTCCATTATGTTCCCTGCATTAACAGTAACGATTTATCTTTACAGGGGGACAAAGAAGCGGAATTAGGGCTTCCTTTCTCACCACTCTGCGACCGAAAGTCAACACTGGTAGCACAGTCACAGATAGGTAATCACCTGCTTGATCTGCTACTTTATGATAACAATGTTAGAGATCCTCCAGACTAGAAATTAACCTGAAATAATTGAATAACAGACATGGTCCGATTTTTTTAATATACAGTTGAAACCGGAAGTTTACATACATTATATAAAAAGACACATATGCAGGTTTTTTTCACTATCTGACATGAAAGCAGAATAAGCGTTTCAAGTTTTAGGTCATTTAGGAACCAAAATTATTTATATTTGCCAAGTGCCAGAATAATGAGAGAGAGACTTTTTAAGGCATTTTTATTACTTTCTGCAGTCCAAAGTTTACATACACTAGGATTACGGTGCCTTTAAACAATTTGGGACAGCCCATATGATGATGTCATGGCTTTAGAAGCTTCTGATAGGTTTAGTGGCAACATCTAAGTTCAATACACACCTGTGGATGTATTTTATAGCACACCAGAAACACACTGCTTCTGTGTGTAACATCATGGGAAAGTCTAAAGAAATAATTTAATATATCAGGAAGAGAACTGTGCACTTGCACAAGTCTGGATTTCAAGATACCTGAAGGTGCCTCATTCATCTATAAAAACAATTATACATAAGTACAAACAAGATGGGAATGTCCAGCCATCATACCGCTCAGGAAGGAGATGGGTTCTGTGTCTCAGAGATGACTGTGCTTTGGTCCAACATGTGCATATTAACCCAAGAACAAAAGCAAAAGACCTTGTGAAGATGCTGCTGGAAGCTGGTAAGATTGTGTCATTATCCCAGTGAAACGAGTACTGTATCAACATAGGCTAAAAGACCACTCTGTTGCGAACATTATTCTGGATTTTTATGTTTATTTTGGAGTAATGGCTTCTTCCTGGCAAAGACTTACATTTTTGGAGACATGTCCTGTGGTCTGATGAAAATAAAATTGAACTGTTTGGCAATAATGACCATCATCATCGGAAAAAGGAAGCAGCTTGGAAGCCTAAGACCACTATCTCAACTGTGAAACACGGGGGTGGCAGCATCATGTTGTAGGATTGTTTTGCTGCAGGAGGGACTGGTGCACATCACAGAATAGATGGCATCATGAGGAAAGAAGATTATGTGGCAATACTGGAGCAACATCTCAAGACATCAGTCAGGAAGTTAAAGCGTGGGTGGAAATGGGTCTGAAAGATAACCAAGTCAATGTTTTGGAGTGGCCATCACAAAGCCCTGATCTCAGTCCTTGAAAATGTATAGGCAAAGCTAAAAAGGCAGGTGTGAGCAAGGCACCCTACAAGCATGGCTCAGTTACACCAGTTCTATCAGGAGGAATGGGCCAAAATTCTTACCAACTATTGTGAGAAGCTTTTTGAAGAATATTCAAAACGCTTGATCCAAGTCATACAGTTTAATACTAATGAAATGTATGGAAACTTTTGATATAAAAATTCTCTCATATTATTCTGGCAAGCTTCTGATGGGTTTATTGGCAACATCTGAGTTAATTAGAGACACATCTGTGGATATATTTTATAGCACACCAGAAGCACACTACTTCTGTGTGTAACATCATGGGAAAGTCTAAAGAAATCAGCCAAGATATCTGGAAGAGAATTGTGAACTTGCAATGTGTGCTGATTTTGACAACACACTTTGCACTGGGCCTCATTTATGAAAACTGTCTAGCAGTAAGGGCATGTTAACACGGCGTATTGCAGGAGTATTTCGTTGCATACTGTGCATGCTGCTATACATCTGCAACATGCCTGTTGCTTCAGAAGCACCCGCTGGTCAGCACATATATCTGAAGCCCTGCCACTGACATTCACTTTCCCTGGGGAAAACATTAGGTAATTGTAGTTCTCAATGAGAACTATAAATACGGCACCAATACACTGTGTGTCTTTGTTGCCCATAGCAACCCCAGTAAAGAGTTTCCCCTTTTTCTTTTCCCCATATAGTGCTTTTGAAATGAAATGCTGTTCTAAAGGGATGAAATGGCAAAAAAAAAAGTCTTTCACCTAGACATTTTTTCTTACATGAAAGCCCAGAATAAAACCCTCAATATTTTCAAATCTCTTTTCCCACCCACATTGAGCAAAAAAAATTTTAAAGAAAAACCCTTGAAGCCCCCTTCATTCTCGGGAATCACAGGGTGCGGGCAGGGGGCCCAAACGTTTTGTGGGGATGGTCAGTAGCAATATAAAAATCATTTAAAGGGGAAGGGGGAAAAAAACCTTTTAAAAATGGGGTTGTTCCGGGTTTGGAGAAGCATAGTGTTTTTCTTCCCAAAAAAAGTCCCACACCGTTTTTTTGGGTTTTTGTTTCTCCCATTGCAGCAGCCCCCTTTGACGGCAAAGTCAGGGAGCAGAAATACCAGAAGCAAACCCATAAACAGGTGTAGGCTTTTTCTGGCAAGGGGGAGCCATGTTTTCTAGATACCTGAACCACCCCATGACATTTACAATGAGACTTTTAATTTTTGCTACAATATAGCAGTGTACAGCATAATTTTTTGGGTTTTTAAATTTATTAGGGTAAGGGTTAAATCGTTATGAAAAAATTGTGAAAAACATTTTGCAATTTAAAACTTTACCCATGATTCCCGCCCAACACACATTGCATTTGGGCCCCCTCATGGTGAAACCTGTTTGCAGAAAAGACTGTTTTTTGGTTGCCCATAAAACCCAATAACAGCCCCCATACAACCAATCAAAGCTCTCCTTTCTTTTCATTTATTTGCCTAAAAAAAAATAAAATTTTGGCTCTTAAATCGGTTGCCTGATCTTGTTTGGGTTTTTGCTCGGGCTTTTAAACGGTTTTTTCTGAGCTCTGATCGGTTTGCTATAACCCTCTGATCGGGGATTTGGGGTTTTCAAATTTAGTTTCCCTTTGAGCTTTGTTTGGGTTTGTTTATAACCTGTTTTGGTTGCTATGAGCCTGATCTTTTTGCTCTGTTTGGGTTTTGCTTTAATTTTCTCGGGAACGGTTGTAGACCCTCTGTTTGGGTTCCCAAATAAGCTCTGATTGGTTGCTAAAAAGCTCGATCGGTTGCTATGAGCTCTGTTTCGGGTTTGCCTGAATCTAAAGGGGGTTCTATGGGCTCTGATGGGTTGCAATGGCTTTTTATTGGTTGCTATAAGCTCTAAAGGGTTTGTATGACCCCCTGTTTTGGTTGCTTTTTGAGCCCCTGATGGGTTTTGCTATGGGCTCTGATTGGTTGCTAAAAAGCTCTAAAGGGGTTTCCCTTTTATCTCTGATGGGTTTGCTATGAGCTCTGATCTTGCTCTGAGCTTTTTGATGGGTTTTTGCTATGAGCTCTGATCGGTTGCTATGGCTCAAAACAGTTGCTTTTGAGTTTCTGTTTGGGTTTTGCTTGGGAGCTCTGATCTTTTTGCTCTGATCAGTTTTGGTTGCTATGGGCTCTGATTGGTTTTATAAGCTCTAAATCGGTTGCAAATTAAGCCCCCGATTGGTTGCAAATAAGCTCTGATCATTTTGCTATGAGCTCTGATCTGCTGCTCTGGGCTCTGTTTTTTGGTTTTTCCTTGATGGGTTGGGCAATGAGCTCAATCTGTTGCTCTGAGCTCTGATTGGTTGTTTTGGGGGCTCTGATCGGACCCCTCTGTTTCTTTTTGCTTTTAGCTCTGATCTTTTTCCTTTTGAGCTTAAACTGTTGTTAAAGCTTGATCTTTTTTGCTCTGGGGCTCTGACCTTTTCCCTCTGACTCTGATTTTTTTTGTTTTCCTGAGCTCTGTTTGGGTTTTGCTTTTACTCGGGGTCGGTTTGCCCGAGCTTTTAAACATTGTATGAGCCTGATCTTTTTGGCTTTGATCGTTTTGCAATAGCTCTGTTTCATTGCTATGAGCCCCTAAATGATTCTTATGACTCTGATCTTTTTCCTCTTTCTGTATTTTGCTATACCCTTTTATGGGGTTGCAAAGACTTTGATCTGTTGCTCTGGTCTGATCTTTTTGGGGCTATGGGCTTGATCGGTTGCTATTAGTTTGGGATTGGGTTGCTTAGGGAGCTCTGATTTTGTTGAAGAGCTCGATCTGTTGCTCTGGGGGGGTTTGTTTAAGCTCTGATTGGTTGTTTAAGGAGCTTTTAAACCCTGTTGCCCCTGAGCTCTATCGGTTGCTATGGGCTCCGATTGGTTGCTAAAAAGTCTGATCGGTTTGCTTGGGGCCCCTTTTTCGGCTGCTATAAATTTGATGGGGTTTTGCTCTGAGCTCTGATTGGTTGCTAAACCCTTTTTAAACGGTTGCTATGAGCTCTGATTGGTTGCTATGAGCTCTGATCGGTTGCAAAGAGCTCTAAATCGGTTGCCTGAGTTTCCTGATGGGGTTGTAGGGGCTCTGATGGGTTGCTAAAAGGGTTTCTGATGGGTTCCCAAATGACTCTGTTCGGGTTGCTATGAGCTTTTGATTGCGGGTTTCTGAGCTCTAAGGGTTGTTCTGAGCCCTTTATCGGTTGCTATAGCTTTTGATCGTTGCTCTGACCCTCTGATTTTTTGCAAATTACTTAAATGGGGTTGCTATGAGTTTCTGATCGGTTGAAAAGAGCTCTGATCTGTTGTCTAAAGTCTGTTTGGGTTTGGGTTTTTGGGGCTTGTTTTGGTTGCTAAAAGTCTGATTGTTGTTTAAAAGATGTTTGGGTTTGGGCTTTGATTTCTGATCTCCCGCTTTTAGTCTGATCATTTTGCTCTGATCTTTTTGCTAGAGTCTGATTTTTTTTGCTCTGAGCTTGTTTCTTTGCTATCCCCCTCGAACGGTTTTGCCCCTGATCTTTTCCTCTGGCTCTGTTTTGGGTTTTGTCGATCTGTTGCTCTGAGCTCGATGGTTTTCTATGGCTCTGATCGTTCAATAAAGCTCTGATGGGTTTTGCTATAGCTCTGATCTTTGTCTGGCTCTGTTTTGGTTGCTATGTGCTCTATTGGTTGCTATGGGTCTGTTTGGGTTTCTTTTAAGCTCTGTTTTCGGTTGCTTTGAGCTCAAATTGGGTTTTGCTATAAGCGCTGACCCGGGTTGCTATGAGCTCTAAACGCTGCCGGGATTTTCTGTTCGGTTTGCTTGATGGGTTTGTTTTTGACTCTGATCTTTTTGCTCTGAGCTGTTTTAATGGGTTTTGCTTTTTAGCTCTGACCCCTTTTGCTCTGAGCTCGTGCCCTTTGCTTGAGCTCTAAATGGGTTTGCTATTTCCCTTGATGGGTTGCAAAGAGCTCTGATCGGTTGCTATAAAGGTCTGATTGTTGCTTGAGCTCTGTTTGGTTTTGCTATGGGTTTAAAATTGGTTGCTATAAGCTCTGTTTGGGGTTGGGTTTATAACCTCTGATGGGTTGTATGAGCTCTGATCTGTTTGCTCTGATTTTCTGACCCAGTTCCCTGTTTTCGGTTGCTATGACTCGATCTTTTGCTCTGAGCTCTAAAAGGGTTTTGCTTTTGGGCTCTGATGGGTTTTGCTCGGGATCTTTTCCCTTGGAGCTCTGATCGGTTGCTCGATCTGTTGCTTTAGCTCTAAATGGGTTCCCTATGAGCCCCTGATCGGTTGCTTTTAGCTCTGATCGGTTCCCTATGAGCTCGGGATTGTTGCTCCTGAGCTCTGATTGGTTGTTTATGTGCTTGATTGGTTGCTATGGGGCTCTGTTGGTTCCCTATAAGCTTGATCGGTTGCTAAAAAGTCTGATTGGTTGCTAAAAGGTGACCCGGTTTGCTATGAGCCTGATTTTGCTGCTCGAGTCTGATCGGTTGCTCGAGGGGTTGTATACCCCTGATCTTTTTCCCTCTGGGGCTCTGATGGGTTTGCTATGAGCCCCTAAACGGTTGCTCTGGCTCTGACCTTTTTGCTCTGAGCTCTGATCTGTTCCCTCTGAGCTCTAAATCTGTTGCTCTGACCCTTGATCGGTTCCCTTTTACCTTTTATTTTGCTCTGAGTTTCCAAATCGGTTTCCCTCTGAGCTCTGATCGGTTGCTCTGAGCTCTGATCAAATTGCTATGAGCCTGATCTTTTGGCTTCTGATCGTTTTTGCTATGAGTTGATGGGTTTTCCCTATGAGCTCGGGGGATCTTTTTTGCTCGGGATCGATTCCCTTAAGAGCTCTGATCGGTTGCTAAAAGGCTCTGATGGGTTGCTCTGAGCCCCTGCCCGGTTTTCCCTAGGGGCCTCTGATGGGTTTTCTATGAGCTCTGATCTGTTGCTATGAGCTCTGTTTGTTGCCTGAGCTTTGATGGGTTGTAGGGGCTCCGTTTGGTTTGCTTTTAAACCCTTGTTTGGTTTTCTAGGGACTCTGATCTGGGATTGGGGCCCCTGTTTTGGGTTTTGCTATAAGCTCTGTTTGGGTTTGCTATGGGCTCTGTTTGGGTTTGCTCTGAGCTCTGACTTTTGGTCTGATCGGTTGTTTCTGACTCTGATCTTGGAAAAATAGCCCTGTTTGGGTTTGCAAAGGGTTTCTGTTTTGGTTTTGCTATGGGCAAAAAGGGGACAGTTTTAATGCTGAACAGTTTTACACATAAGGCCCAATATATGGAGACCACATTTAGAAATACTTTTTTTATTCTTTATGTCATGTATGACTACAGTGTTTGTTGTATTGTACATTGTATTTTTTTATAGATTCATTTGGACCTACTTTTACGCTTCTAAGGGAAATTAAACCCGGGAAAAAATTTTTTTTCCTTTCTTAAAAAAGGAAAGCCTAAAAAAAGGCCGACCCACTCCGCCCTATAAAAAAAACCCCCCCAGTTTTTTAATTTTAAAAGGGGGGAAATTGTTTTGCGGGAACCCTGTCTGCTGCGGAGCCGTCATTTCATTTCGTTTTTAAAAATTTTCATTCCTATAAAAAATACTGCCAAAAAAGGGGCCCCATTTGTGAAAATTTTGCTTGTGAACCTAAAATGTCTACTGATAAAAAACTTCCTTTTTAACTACCCCCAGTTTTTTAATAGGTCCCCTTTTTGGTTCTGCAACAGCTTGGTAGAACATGTCCAAATATTCCGGACTAGGGGTCCTGAAATTAAACCCCTGAAATCGGCCCCATTACAAAGCACCTGCCCCTTTAAATTTTCGGGGGTGAAAGGGGGAAGGCTCTCACTAAAACCTTACGAAGCTGCACATTTTAGCTTCAATGCGGCAAACCCTAGGCCATTACTGCGGAACAAAAGGAGAGAGGGTTTAACCCTGAGTCAAAAGGGGTTCTTTTTTAAAGCTAGAAAAGCCTAAATCAAAGACCCACAGTAAAACGGTTTCATAGATTCAGAACTTTTTCCCATCCCTACAAATGCATGAAAAAAAAAAATTTCATACATGCACCCAAAATTTCCCACACAAAGGTTCCCTCCCCATTTTTCCCCTTTTTTTCAATTTGAATACATCCCTACGTTCTTTTTTTTGGACCTGGGAAAACAAAATTCCATTGAAAACCAATGGGACAATATGGTGAAGGCTTACGGGCAAAAAATTTCAAATCACTTTTTAAAAAAAAAAAAAAAAACAGGGAAATTTTCACACAACATTTTGGGAAAAGCAAACCTTGGGGTTTTAATTGCGTGCAAGGCCCCGAAATTTCCCCTTCAAATCAGTAATATCATAGCAATCACCAAGGGCCACATGAAAACTGTCTAAATATAAAGGTTTTCTTTTTTTTGTCCATTTAACCCAAATACTCAAAGTTCCCCTTTTAATTTTTTCCCGACCAAAATGAAAAGGGGGCTCTGGGAATTTGGGTTTTTTGGGGAAAAAAGGGGCAAATTTTTAAACTAGGGAAATTTTCCTTTTAGGGCCCCCAGTGGTCTAATTTCACGGGATATTCCCTTGTGCTTACTGTGGGAAAGTTAAGGGTTTTAAAGTTTGGGCCCCGGGTGGAGCGTTGTGGGGAAGGAAAACGCTGGCCATTGGGGTTCTTTTTAACAGCAGGTGAAAAGGGCCTTTAACTGTTGGGGTGGGCGCCTTTTAACGGGGTGTGAACTCAGTCTGTTAATTATTTAAATGTTTTACCTTTAAAAGTGTCCTCGAAAAAAAGCGCTGTTTCCTCGTCGCAAATTTCCGGGGATTGTTTAAACAGAAATTTTCCCACAAGGAAATTACGCTGGATGTTTCCCTTTTGGGGGTTGTGTTTTGGGGGGGGAAACCCCGTGCCCCAAAATCTGGCCGGGGGGGGCCCTTTTTGCCGTTTTAAAACGGCACTGGTTCTACCAATTTTTTTGGGGTTCTGCACAAAAAGCACTTTCCCCCCTCAAAATAAGCTTTGTTCCCAAAACCCAAACCAAAATTGGTTTGAACTCCCAACCCAAACAGGTATGTTTCCCATCTGTGTTTTAGTTTTTTTTGTTTTTTTTTTTTACTTTGGGAAAGTTTCTTTTTAAATTTTTTCATTTTCTCCCAAGGGCGGGGTTTTAAAAATTTTTTCTTTTTTGTTTAATTTTTTTAAAGGGGGAACCCTGTATTATTTTTTCTGTTTAAAATGACAATTTTCAGTTAAAAATGAAAAAGGGAGAATTTTGCCTGAAACCCGGGTTTTTAAAAACTAGGGGCTTTATGGGCAATTCCCGGCTCATTTTAAAAAACTTTGAAAGTAGTTTACCTGTTTAGCAATAATGCGCCTGGAATTGCCGTAATGAAGCTATAAATGTATAGTTTCATACAGTTCTAGTGCGCCCGGCCTCCCAATTAAAACTATAGCCAATTAAAACTATAGCAACAGGGTGCGCTAGATATGGGCTGAAAAGAGGGCCAAGACTTCTGCCACAGCCCCTTCATACATGTCAACCTTTTTTTAAGTGCCATTTTTTAAAAAGGGATTTTAAATATCCTATTAGAACATTCTGAGATACAAAGGAATCCCTCACATGGATCTCCATCAATTAGCTGTAGAGGAGAAGAGGGGAGCAGCTGGAAACCCTGTCTGTCCATGTATTACACTGACAGCTTGTTAATTTCAATAGGATTCATGTAATTCATGTAGGAACGGAGAGTTGTTGCATTCTTCATAAAAGTTGTATAATGACAGGAAAACATAGAAATCAGGCTAACACTATGTAGATTGTATATTGGGCCATTGTCAGTGTGTGTGTGTGTGGGGGGGGGGGGGGTCAAAGAGGTTCTATTCTTCTTCATATGTCCCCTGTCATTCATATATTGTGCGGAATAGGTGTGCATAATAGTTTGCTAGTTCTTGTTTTCATATATAGAAACCTCCTATCTACCAGTTCTAATCAGTTCCAACCCCCATCGCTAAAATAGATATGTTTGCTTGATGTGTGTGTATAATTAATATTGTAATATATATATATAATTTTAAAAATATATATTTTTTTTTTTTTAACATCAAAATATATTTAGCAGCAGGTTGGGAAACCCCTGACAAAGTTTATTAGTTGTATTGATTGCTAAAAAAATTTTTTTTTTAAAAAAAAAAAAAATTAAAAAAAAAAAAAAAAAAAAAAATTTTTTTTAAAAAAAAAAATAAAAATTTTTTTGGAAAAAAAAAAAAAAGAATAATAAGGAGAAAAATTTTTAAGGCATTTTTATTACTTTTCCAAAGTCAAAAATTTACTACACTAGGGTTTTCTATGCCCTTTTAAACAATTTGGGAAAAGCCCATATGATGATGTCATTCTTTTGGAAACTTTTATGTTTTATTGGCAACATCTAGGTTTAATTCGAGACACATCTGGGACGTATTTTTTCACAAAACCGAAACACACTGCTTCGTGTTAACATTAGGGGAAAATCAAAAAGCCCAAAATCAGGAGGAGAATTTTGGGAAAACCAGGGTTGGGAAAACCGGGGCCCACTTAACTCCGCTCCCTGAATGGCCCGTACCACCGCTTGCGGTGGCCCAGTTGATCCACTACCTTGGTTCGTTACACAGAGTATGATCCCCTCTCTTTGGAAACTGGGCTATAGGGTAGTATTCTAACATAACGACCCCAAACACCTCCAAGACCACTACTGCCTTGCTAAAGAAAATGAGGGTAAAGGTGCTGGACTGGCCAAGCATGTCTCCAGACCTAAACTCTATTGAACATCTGTCGGGCTTCCTCAAATGGAAGGGAGAGGAGCACAAGGTGTCTAACATCCACCAGCTCCACGGTGTCATCATAGAGGAGTGGAAGAGGATTCCAGTGGCTGCAACCTGTGAAGCTCTAGTACCCCCCCATGCCCCAAAGGAGTTAAGGGAGTGCTGGGAAATAAAGGTGGGGGACACAATTATTGCACTTTTTGGGCACTTTTTTTTCCCTTTTCTTTACGGGTATAATCACTTTTGCTGCCTGCGGTTTAGACATTGATGACTGTGTGTGGAGTTATTTTGAGGATACACCATACTTACACTGTTAACAAGCTGTACACTGACTACTTACATTGTGTCAAAGTTTCATATCTTCATGTTGTCCCATGAAAATATATAATACTATATTTACAAAAATGTGAGAGGTGTACTCACATTGGTGTGATATGGTATAAAGCATGGACCCGTAGATTCTAGTGGGAAATATGTAGCTCAAAGATGCATACTTTTGGCTACCATGCTTTTTTGCCTTTTTTAAAGAATACAAAGCAGAACCACACAAAAACTTTTTTTTTAAAAATATTTTTTTAAATATGAGAATCAATAGAAAATACATGCAATTGTAAAGCTTTATGTTTGCATACATTTAATGAATCTGTTTTTTTATATAATAGTGGGAAAAAAAATGGAACCCTCCTCTCTAACACATCGACAGCTTTACCTCCAATGTATGAATTTTTCTGACAAAAACAGATACAAATGTATGCTAGATCGTTTAATGAATACATTAATAAAAATGGAGACAATGGGCCTCATGTATGAAAACTGTCTTGTTCTAAGACTTTCTTTGTCACACATAGCAACCAATCAGAGCTTCCCTTTCATTTAATATAGAGCTCTAAAAAATGAAAGAGAAGCTCTGATTGGTTGCTATTGGCAACAAAGAAAGTCTTAGACCTAAACTATTTTCATACATGTCTCCTTTGGTCTTTACAAATGTCTCTGTTTAACATATAGGTTAAATGAAGATTACAAATGTAAATGTGGCCTAAATCATGAAGTAGAAATATTTTAATAGAAGGTACAGAAATCTGTTGAAGACCTCTTTCACACTTTTATTTGGCATAACATTTTTGGGGGGCCAAAAAGAAATTCTTCAAAACTGTATGTTTTTTTATTTTAAAGGGGTTGTCTCACTACAAAGATTGCTTTTTATATTAAAGATCTTGCAAAAACAAGTCACTTTGTAATATATGTCCATTAACAGTGTCCTACCTATTCCTAGATATTCCCCTCTGTATGGGCTGCATCAGCTACTCAGGTCGCTATAGCTACAGACCTGTTTGATCTCTCATGATAGGCTGTCAGCACTGGTTGCTATAGCTACAGACCTGGCTTCTACTGCAGCCTAGTAGAAGCCAGTAAACAAGCCCCTGAATTCAAAATGAAACCAAGAAAAGAGGACTGAAGTACGATGAATCTATGTAGTGAGACAACCCCTTTAAAGGGATACTACCATCAAAATTTTACTTTTCCCATATTGACAAGTAGCATGCCACTATTATGTGGATTTTTTTTTAAATTGGGCGGTTGGCTTTTTTTTATATAATTGTTTCCAATCCCCCTATGTGCATGACTTCCTAGTTTCTCTCTCTGACTTAACTGTGTAAGCTTTGATAGCACAGCAGTGAGGGGGCTGCTGGATTGTTCTTCTTCCAGGCTGACTATGGCCTGAGAAGTATTATCAGAAGCACCTGATACGTGTGAAGAAAACCTCCCCAGTGCAGAAAAAGATTACCCCATTATCATTTCATGTATGGCTCTTTCCACTGCCCTATAGTCTAGTCTGATCTAATCTATCCCTGACCAAAAAAAAAAAAACAAAGCGATAATTATGCCATTACCTACTTTGTAATGACACAACACAGAGATAAGCAGCACCAACTATAAAGTGAGGTTAGTCTGCTCTGGCATTCGGAAGTTTATCTTTCCACAATCACAGCTAGAAAAGGACAAGATTTTATATGAAATATTTATTTGCATAGGACTGCTGAAATAAAAAAAAATACTTGTTTTCCAAGAATATTGGATTTAAGAAAAATACTCCTTCTTGTTGATAGTGTCCATTTAAAGTCATAAACATTTTAGCAGCAGATAAGATACAGGCTTTTCCCCTCCATCTGCCACATCCTGTATTTTAAACCAAGAAAACTTGCTGCATGGAAGCTCTAGAGCAGGGGTGTCAAACTGCTGGCCCTCCAGCTGTTGGGAAACTACAACTCCCATCATGCCCACTGTTATAGATTATACAAATTCATGATGGGAGTTGTAGTTTCCCAACAGCTGAAGGGCCGGCAGTTTGACACCTGTGCTCTAGAGCCACCTGAAGGATCAGATGCTGGAGCACAGGAGGCACCCCCTTATGGATACCCTTCTCATCCACAATTCCACTAAGTAGTTTAATAAAGTCGAAATTACTCTGAGAGACAAAATGCGACACCTCCCTCTGGTACAAGCACAGGGCCTGCAGTACAGACAATTTCCCTAGCGTGTCCTGAAAATCATCGTTGTTTTCTTTTGCAAGTTCTGGAAATTCCTCCGATGCTGAGCTCACATGTTTTTCTTCAAGAGCCTTAAGTTCTTCCACCTTCTCAGCAGTGCCCGCTTCTTCATGTTTTAGGAGTGACTGCCAAGTGGCTACTATGGTGTTAACATCTGGCAAGAGCTTGGCCAGAGCTTCTCTGTATTTCTGGGCAAAATCGGCCATGGTAGCTGGAGTGTGGATGTCCAAACTCTGTCACGTCTTCTTGCAGGCAGTGATCGATGTTCTGCTCTGCTCTTTTCAGGATAGAGAACATAAGCGACAGATTGGTCTGTTTCACTATTTTATTTGGCAGATTTAAACCCTGGGTGAACATGGTCTTGTTGCAGACAGGAGCCACAGTCGTTATCATCACCATGTTTATGAGACGTGGAAGCGGAACAAACTCTTTGGTCTTAAAAGCCACAGATACTGGAGACTGCGTCTCTTAAATCTTTATGTTTAACAGCCAAGTTGACTTGATTTGAGGAATGAAGGAGAACTGAAATTTAGCAAGTCTGGGCAAATTTTGACTATGTTCACCACCAGTGCACCCACCAGTTCATCTTCAGTGGCCGTCTTCAGTCCAAACAGGAAAGGCAGAAGGCCCAAATTACCAGCCCTTGCTGCAATGCCAAGCCTGGGGTCAAATAAATTAATACCAAGGAGCAGCAAAGATCCAAGTTGTGGACCAGCTCCCGTATCATTAGTTTTTCAGCTTCGTTTGTATCTTTTGTATCCTTGACATCCTTTGTGCTCACAACTACAATGTCATTCCAGCGGTAAAGGGAGGCAATGTGATTTAAAACCTTGGGCGTAAAGAAGCGCACTCTCTGAGTCTTGGTGATTGCTTTATTGTGAGTAACCTTGGTTTGCAGCAGAGAAAGCAGAAGGTTTATATTTGATATTCTGTCTTCCTTTATTCCAGTGCTGAATATATCTCCAATAAAACTTTTCAGCTCCAGAACATGAATAATTGTGTTGTCTCCAGAAATGAGGAAGGAAAGTGCAAACTGGATATAAAACATTCGGACATCCGGTCTACCCTGTTTATCTCTCTTTTTTAGCAATCCCAGGAAACACATGTTAACAAAATCATCTGGTGGGTCTCAGAGTAGATGGATGCATAGGTCAACTTCATGTGTGAATTCACTATGTTATCCCTGGCTACACTGAGATGTGCCAAATCACCAGATGTCCTCAGCAAAATGGCTTAGAAAATCATCATTATCTCACTTTCTGGATGCTTTTCCCCTTACAGAAGTTATAGGATTTCAATGCACTCCACAGATATCTGTTTAAGGCTTCATACATTTTTTTCATGCGGTGTGTTTTGGTACATGCATTTTTTGCATGCGATCCATCACATGATTTGCAATGTGCAAAAAGCGCTACAAAAAATGCAACACGTAGCTGTTTTGCATGCCAAACATTCAGCTTGCTTGATAAAAATGCCTCTTAGGCCGTGTTCACACGGCTTATTCCCGACGGATTTGTCAGCGCAATCCGGCTCACAAATCCGCCGTGAATAAGGGCGGGCGGGGGGCGGGGCCGGAGCGCGGCGGGGGCGCCGCTCCCCGGCCCCATAGACTTGCATTATCCACGGCGCGTATTGCGCCTGGATAATGTGCATGTCACTTTCTCCCCGCTCGGCGAATCCGAATCTAGCGAATCCCCGCTAGCCATAGAGCCTACAGTATTATTAAAATGAACATGAATATTACATGTAAAAGAGAAGTGGTTTATGAATATAGTCTTGAGACAATACTATACAATGCAGTGGAACATGGATTTAATGGGGCCTGCAGCTCTATTGGAATGAATATGCATATTACATATATAGGAGAAGTGCTTTATGGGAAGATAATATGACAGTGGTCTATTGTACAGTGGAGTTTATATTCCCAATGAATATGCATATTAGATATTGAAGAGAAGGGGGTTATGGGAATTGATAAAGATGGCAGTGTGCTGTGTAATGTGACACCTAGTCTGCTTAGTTCATTCTAGGTGAGGCACGCAGTTGCAATAATATGAGAGAAGTGAGACGGAAGCCCATCACAGTCAGGGCTGAGGTGTTTGTTGGTGCAGTGCATTGGCACGGGCAGTACGGTAAGATGGGGCGCAAGCCCGTTATGGAGATGGCGAATTTGACTGAAGGTTGTTGGCTCATGAGAGCATGGTGGCAGCTTTAGCAGGACATGTTATGAGTGTGCGCGCGGAAGGGGGAGTGGGTTTTATGTGGATTCTCTGATGGCTAATTGGTGAGCACCTGAACGGGGTGTTTACCTAACATGATATAAAAGGAAGTGAGCTCAGACCACATGTGATCGGACCTCTAAGCCTTGATAAAGCCAGGTTAGCTGGCGAAACATGTCGGCGAGGTCAGATATGACGTTTTAAATTGTGATCTCTCACCTCTGTCTACAAGTGTCACCTGCTGCAGACGGTGTCACAAGGGGGCCTTATTTGTTCTGTGTCTATGAGATTAGGGACGACTGCCCAAGTAGCTGGCTTGGGATCCCTTACTGAAGCTAGTACTTTGCTATAGATATAAGGCTCCCCTGTTAGTAGGTGGGGTTCCACCAGACTTGATAATAGAAAGGGAGTTATTCCCTCTTTCAGAAGCAAAAAGGGTTAAATGATGAGGTTAGAGATCAGGTTTTTAAATAGTGTGTATAGAGGTTAAGAGTTAGATATAATAAAAGTTACATTTTAATGTTTAACATATAGAGAACTGATAGAGTTTAAGTTTGCCTATGGCAAAATAGTAACTACATGATGCGAGGCACGATTCATACCACCTTCTATTGCTACCTTGCCATCTAATAATATAGATTATGGGCGACATGCATGAAATCTGGCAGTTAACACCAAATTTCATGCGCTTAATAATGGAATTGAATGTGCCTGATTTATGAACCCGCTCTACAGTGGGTCATGAATCAGGCGCATTCTAGCGTTAGGACAAAATTTCTGGCTCAGGTATACCACTTTGAAAGATATCTGGCGCAGTCCCGTTCATACATGTAACCCTATATATTTATTTCTATATAACTTATTATATTATTAACTAATAATTAAAATATTAATATAGTGAAATGGAAAATATAAAATATAAAAATACCAGCATTATGTGCAACCAGATCTAGTTTAGAAACTCTACTCATTACTAGTTATCTGGTAATATATCTTTTTTCAGAAATTGTATTGATGACTGACTGAGATCATTTACATCTCTTTCTTTTGTAGCCTGAATAATTCTGATTTTGGACGTGGTACTGACGCACAGAGGAAGCCCAGTGTACGTACACCACAAACAGATGGAAGCTCTACAATGGATTACTCTTTGGCAACTGTAGATTTACAACATTTCAAAAAGAATTTGGTTGAAATTATTCAGCAAAACAAAGAGCGATGGAAAGAGCTTGCAGTACAAGGTATTACAAATGACAGTATGAATGCAACATTATCTCTTCTAATTATGTCATACATTCTGACAATAGTGGCTGACCCTTGCCGAAAGTCTAGACATATTGTCACGGATGCCCCTGCGACCCTCATCCCGGGTCACAGGCGCATCCGTGCCCCGCTGCCGCAACCCGCATGTCGGGTCGCGGGCGCGCTCATTCCCCGATCTGTCCCCCTGTGTACTTACCCGGCAACGCTCCTGCTGCAGCCTCTGTCCCGCAGCGCGCGCCTGTCCTGACCTTACCGCCAGTCCCCAACTACGTCTACGCCTTACGATTTTGTACCACGCTACACCTCGGCCGCAAGCAAGTCACGTCAGGGGTAGCGACCGGGTAGACTCCCGCCGCAGCAAGTCCATCCCGCTTTGCGGCGGGCTCTAGTGAACACCGGGATCTACTTAGATTCCGCTCCCTGGCGTGGCTTACGTCATCGCTTGCAGTGGTCCAAAGGATCCACTACCATTGCTCGTGACAGTAAGATCCAGCCATGGATCCCGCCAAGGTGCCTAGCGTTGCTGACCTAACCACCATCGTGGAGCAGCAATCTCAGCAGATCACCCAGCAGGCCCAGCAGCTCAGCCATCTCTCCGCCACAATGCAGAAGGGCCTGGCCACCCAGCAGCAACAACCCGCTCCTGTGGCATCCGCTGCACCTTCGGCTTCCACACCGGCCACTGGTCCAAGGCTACGTCTGTCCATGCCCTCTAAGTTTGAAAGGGACTCCAAGGCTTGCAGGGGCTTTATCACTCAATGCTTGCTGCACATCGAGTTGATAGGGAACCAATTCCCTACTGAGAGGTCGAAGGTCGCATTCGTGGTCAGCCTTCTTTCTGGGAAAGCCCTGGCCTGGGCTACCCCTCTGTGGGACAGAGACGATCCGGTCACGGCTACCCTCGTCGCCTTCCTCACCGAGTTCCGCAGCGTGTTTGAGGAACCTGCTCGAACCTCTTCTGCCGAAACTGCCTTACTGAGTCTATGACAAGGAGACTCCTCAGTGGGCGACTACTCGGTCCAGTTCCGCACTCTGGCCTCAGAGCTATCATGGAACGATGCGGCATTGGCCGCCACCTTTAAGAAAGGCCTCTCCAGCCAGATCAAGGATGCCTTATCCACCCGTGATCCCCCAGTCTCCTTGAGTGACCTTATCTCCTTGACCACTCGGATTGATATCCGTTTTGCTGAACGGCGAGAAGAGCTGCGCCAGGAACGCGAACCTGCCAGGGGTCGCCGTTTTCCCCACTTAGCTCCTGTATCCCAGAGGCCACCTCAGTTGTCCTTCCTGCGGGCTACAGAGGAACCCATGCAATTGGACAGAGCTCGTTTGACTCCACAGGAGCTGACCCAGCGGCGTGAAGAAAATTGATGTCTAAATCTATTGTGCCAGCCCCGAACATTTCCGCTGGGGCTGCCCACTGCGTCCGGGAAACGCATGCACCTAGGATACGTGGGAGAAGCGTCCCTAGGTGAGAACAAGTCCTCTCCTCATTTGACCATGCCCGTGCTTGTCAGGTCTGGACTGGGAGTTCAATTCCAAGTTTCCGCCTTCCTGGAAACTTTCGTTCGGCTGGAAATTTCGTGGATGCTGCCTTGGTGTCTAGATACAACCTCCCCGTGGTCCATCTGGAAAAGCCTCTAGTCATCTCCTCTGTCGTGGGGAGATCCTCCGTGACCCGATCCAGTACCGTACCAAGCCCTTGCTCCTTCAGGTAGGGGCACTTCATAAAGAGAAACTGGTGTTTTATGTGCTCCCTCAGTCCTCCTCGTCTGTCCTTTTGGGTCTTCCTTTGGTTTGCAGCGGCACGCCCTGTGCTCAATGGAAATGGCAAAGTCCTACGTTGGGGGCAAGGATGTCGATCTCGCTGTTTGGTGGCACCCTGCCCGGTGCTTCCCGCTTCTTCGATACCACCCACATCTTTGGCAGGCCTTCCCGCTCCATACCAGGAATTTGCAGATGTGTTCTCCGAGAAGAAAGCTAAGACTCTACCTCCGCATCGCCCTTACGACTGCCCAAATTGATCTGCTGCCCGGTACCTCTCCGCCTCGGGGCCGAGTCTACCTGCTGTCAGTACCCGAGACGCAGGCCATGTCGGCCAACATTAACGAAAATCTCCAGAAGGGATTTATTCGGAAGTTCCTGCCCTGCCGGGGCTGGATTCTTCTTCGTAGAGAAGAAAGACGGCTACCTACGGCCATGTATCAATTACCGAGGGCTCAACAAGATTACCATTAAGAACCGGTATCCTCTGCCTTTGAGTACTGAGCTCTTCGACCGGCTTCGGGGAGCCAGGATATTTTCAAATTGGATCTGCGGGGAGTTATAATTCATTCATATACGAGAGGGGACAAAGGGAAAAGACTGTTTTTTAACACCCGCGATGGCATTTCGAGTACCTAGTGATCCCCTTTTGGGTCTCTGCAACACCCCAGCAGTTTTCAGGAGTTTCTATCAAGGGACATTTTCGGGACCTCCTGTTTTCCCTATGTCGTTTTCTATCTGGACGATATTTTAATTTTCTCCCCCGATCTGGAATCCCACATAATCCATGTACGACAGGTCCCCCCAACGTTTGAGGGCTAAACGCCTCTATCCCAAAGCTCGAAAAAATGTCTGTTCCACCAGCAAAGCCTTCCATTCCTCGGTTACATTATTTCGGACAAGGGCCTGCAGATGGTTTCCTCCCAAAACTGTCTGCTGCCCTGCAGTGGCCAAGACCCGTGGGCCTCGAGCCTTTACAAAGTTTCCCTGGGCTTCATCAACTATTATAGACAGTTTGTGCCGCACTTCTCCTCACTAGTGTCTCCTATAGTGGTTTTAAAACCCAAAAAGGGTAGTAATCCGAGGTTATGGCCACCAGCTGCGGAAGAAGCTTTTCTCAAGCTGAAGTCTGCGTTCGCCTCCGCCCCGGTACTCACACGGCCGGACACAGAAAAACCCTTCTGTTTGGAAGTCGATGCCTCCTCGGTGGGAGCCGGAGCTGTACTTTCTCAAAAGGATCCCAAAGGCAAGACCCTCACATGTGTTTTTCTCTCAAAAACCTTTTACTCTGCTGAGAGAAATTACGCTATCGGAGACCGGGAATTACTGGCCATCAAGTTAGCCCTAGAGGAATGGCGCTATCTCCTTCCGGGGCGGCTCGACACCCGGTCAATATTTGCACCAACCACAAAAACCCTCCTCTCCCTCCAGACGGCCAGCGTATAAACCGGCCAGGCACGATGGTCTCTATCTTTTCCAGAGTCAATTTTCTGATTTATTTCCGCCCGCGGAAAAAATTTTTAAAGGCCGATGCCCTCTCCGTCCCTCTGACGTGGTAGGAGACAAACCAGCACACGGCATATCATCCTCCCGAAAGGCTAATTCTCTGCTGCCCCCATAGAGTTGCAGCGAATCCCTCCGGAAGACTTTGTGCGCCCGTCTACTGAAAATACTGCATTGGGGACATCCCTCTGGGAGTGGCTGGACACCCGGGTGAAGAAATCTTACTCTTTTATCTCCCGTTTCTATTGGTGGCCAGTCTGGCCAAAGACGTTCATGAATTTTGTGGAGTCGTGCACTTCATGTGCCCGCAACAAGTCTTCACATCTCAAACCGGCAGGTCTGCTGCAGCCACTGCCTATTCCCGATTGTCCCTGGACCCACGAGGCCATGGATTTTATTGCTGACCTCCCGCCTTCCTCTGGTAATACCGTGATCGGGGTAGTCACGGATCGTTTTTCCAAGATGTCCCATTTTGTCCCTCTGCCAGGTCTACCCTCTGCTCCTCGTTTGGCCAGCATATTTTTTCAGTATATTTTTCGGCTACATGGGCTGCCCCACCATATAGTCTCTGACCGGGGGGGTCCAATTTTTTCTAGGTTCTGGCACTCCCTCTCTAACCAGCTACAAGTAAAATTGAATTTCTCCTTGGCCTATCACCCTCAGACCAACGGGCAGGTGGAGAGAGTTAACCAGATACTGGGCGCCTATCTGCGGCACTTTGTTTCGGCTCGTCAAGACGACTGGACCAATCTGTTACCTTGGGCAGAATTTTCATATAATTCGTTAGACTCTGAGTCTGCCGGTGCTGCCCCCTTTTGCATTGTCTACGGGCGACATCCACGCCCACCCCTCCCCCTCTCTGTGCCCTCTGAGGTCCCGACTGTGGAAGATTTGGTCCAGAACTTAACTGCCATTTTGGGAAACCCGAATGCCAAACTCTAAATCGGGCTTCCTCTCGTAACAAGATACAAGCTGACAGAAAGCGAAGACCTCCTCCCATCTTCTCTCCTTGTGACAAGGTGTGGTTGTCGGCGAAGTACATCCGCCTCAAGCTATAAGCTTGGTCCCCGGTTCATGGGACCGTTCGAGGTGCTAAAGCGCCTAAACCCAGTGGCATACAAGCTCCGTCTTCCTCCCACTATGCGGGTCCCGAACTCCTTTCATGTCTCTCTTCTGAAGCCGGTCATCCTAAATCGTTTTTCTCGGAAAGTCTTTATGGTAAAGGAAATTCTGGACATGAAAACGGTCAGAGGGATGCGCCGTTTGCGCATTGATTGGAAGGGGTTCCGGCCCGAAGAAAGGTCCTGGGAACCAGAAGACAATATTCTGAAGCATAATGTTATCCACAGATTCCTACATTCCATAAAGAGGGGGAGGCCAAAGGGGGGGTGTACTGTCACAGACGCCCTTGTGACCCTCATCCCGGGTCGCGGGCGCGCTGATTCCCCGATCTGTCCCCCTGTGTACTTACCCGGCCACGCTCCTGCTGCAGCCCCTAAGGGAGCGGGCCGCGCGCTGGTAGTGCTAAATTTAAAGGGCCAGCGCACCGGTATTTGGCTATTGCCGGTCACTGCCCCTATTTAAGCCTGCCTCTTCTTCGTTAACCTGCCAGATCTTTAGTGCCCCTTAGCCTAATGGGGAAAGCATTCCTGAAGTCTTATCTATTTTCCGTGTACCGTACCATTTTGCCTCCGTTCCTCAACCACGAATCTTTGCCGTCTGTCCTGACCTTCCTGCTTATCCTCAACCACGAACCTCTGCCGCCTGTCCTGACCTTACCGCCAGTCCCCGACTACGTCTACATCTTACGATTTTGTACCACGCTACACCTCGGCTGCCTCCGCAAGCAAGTCACATCAGGGGTAGCGACCCGGTAGACTCCCCCCGTAGCAAGTCCCTCCCGCTTTGCGGTGGGCTCTGGTGAAAACCGGACCTACTTAGATTCCACTCCCTGGCGTGGCTTACGCTATCGCTTGCGGTGGTCCAGAGGATCCACTACCGTTGCTCGTGACACATATATTCATGTCTCTTCTGTATAAACTGCAAAAGACACAAATTTTAATATACCGTATATACTTGAGTATAAGCCAATCCAAATATAAGCTGAGGCACCTACTTTTGTCACAAAAAACTGGGAAAACGTATTGACTCTAGTATAAACCTAGGGTGTGAAATGTAGTGACTTTTGGTAAATTTCAAAAATAAAAATGGATACCAATAAATTTACATAGGCAGGTATGGGCAGTTTAATATCCACCATAGGCAGTTATAGGCAGGTATATGCCTCCCATAGGCAGATATAGGCAGGTAGAGGCAAGTATATGCAGGTATAGGTCCCCAATAGGCAGGTAGAGGCAGGTATATGTCCCCCATAGGCAGGTAGAGGCAGGTATATGTCCCCCATAGGCAGGTAGAGGCAGGGTTTTTTAAAAACATTAAAAATACCAGTACATACCTCTCTCCTGCTTTGATGTGCTCCGTCTTCTGGCACAGCTGGCGTGATGTTTTAGAATAAACGTAGATTAGGCAAATAGGTTATAATTGTGTGAATTTAAAAATAAAGTAATACAGAGAATTTTATAATGAATACCTGTAACACACATATGTAACTAATGAGATGACGTATAAAAGGAAAGGGAGGTACATCGTTACTCACACGCTTAACAAAGAGGGTTCAGTGTCGGTAAATCCCTCGAAACGTTGCGGGCTGAGCACCATCTCCGATGAGCATTCATATTTACTGCTACCTTGTCTGTGCTATTTGAAATGGACTATAAGCTGTCTGTATATTGAAAGGACACATAAATGTTGCTATATGAATAAGATCTGTTCCAACGTTGAACATAATCGTATGCATTGCAAAAGTGTCTTACAAGATAAATGAAAAGTATTAATGCTTAAATTGCACAATTGGTCACAAAATAATGACGATTGAAATTTTAATGCAAAAGGAAGTTTGAAAATGTATAGACTATGGGCGACATATATGAACGGGCTATACGCCTGTTTTCTGGCGTATCCTGCGCCTCACCGGCCGAATCCCCTGTCGGACGCAGGGATGTGGTGTTAGGCGCAGCGTTCGCCACTTTCAGATGCGCCCCGCATGAAGGGACGGGCAATGGGCGCGGTGTGGGCGCGGTGTAGGTGTTCCGGGGCGGGACGCGGCGCGCTCGAAAACTCCGAGGCATGTACGATCGCGGCTCGGCAAAGTGAGGCGCATTGCAGCGCTCGGCAGCTCCGACAAGCAGACCTTGTTGATTCTGGTCTAAATGATCCGGCGGAGGCGAAGTGAAGCGAGAACGGAACATGAGAGGAAACATAGAAGATCGCAAGAGAAATCTCGGCGCTTAGCTCCGTGTGGCATGGAGTATGAATAAAAAAACTTATCATTTGATTTCGCCCATGTACAGTTTTATTCCAGATTGCATTAGAAAACCCATAATACCGTGGCTCGCTCTCCCATTGGTCAAATAACCACGCCTCTTTTAAGTTAGCCAATCACAAACAGAGCTCGCTCTGCATTTTTTTTCCCCATAGAACTCTATGAAAAAGTAGCTCGTGCTCTGATTGGCCGGGATAGCCAAGCCCCCGCTAGCTCAACCAATCAGCTCTTTTCTGCCATTTTACTGTATTGTAACTGTCCCGCCTTTGATTTTGATTGGTCTATATTTCTCCATAGGTTATAATGGGTCCCTGCCGCTCCTATTCTGATTGGTCAATACTCCTCCATAGCTCATAATGGGTCACTGTCGCTCCTATTCTGATTGGCTGGTTTATACCGACCAATGAGAAGAGCTTAAACAATTTGAATTATTGTATTTCCCGGCAATTCTCTATATCACAATTCCTTATGTAGTGCCGGTCTCGGCGACAAATGCATTGTTCGGGATTTAATTGATTTATGTTTATAGAAGGTTTCAGCTCTTTTTCAGAGAATATTTTACACTTAATAAAAATGATTTTTTTGATCATACTCCATGCCGCACGGCACTGAGAGCCGAGATTTCATTGCCCCGATCTCTCCATAGACTGCAATAGGACAAGTAGTTCGCACTCTGATTGGCTGGGATAGCCAAGCCCCGCTAGTTCAACCAGTCAGCTGTTTTCTGCATTTTTACTGTATTTTGAACTGTCCCGCCTTTGAATTTGATTGGTTCTAACTTCTCCATAGGTTATAATGGGTCCGTGTCGCTCTTTATTCTGATTGGCAGGATTGCCACCCCCCGCTAGCTCAACCAATCAGCTCTTTTCTGCTTTTTTTTACTGTATTTTGAACGGGTCCCGCCTTTTGAATTTGATTGGTTCTAATTCTCCATAGGTTATAATGGGTCCGTGTCGCTCCTATTCTGATTTGGCTGGTTTCTGTGAGCAAAAGAGAAATAGCTCACAGAATTTGTTTTACTGTTTTTCCCGGAAAATTTCAAATATCCAAATTCCGATGTAGCGCCGTTCTGGATTTTTTGGAAAGTGATTTTATTTGTTTTTTTTTGGTAGTTTGAGCTTTTTTTTGATAATGTTTGATGCCTTTATAAAGGCGATTTTTTGAGTTCATACTCCGCACGGACATGTTTAATGATTTCTCACTGTTTTCCAGCCTGTCTCAAATCGGAATACATGTTCGGCGCAGTCCCGCACTGTGCCTAAGTCCCGCACTGCGCCACACACACTGGCGAGGCGCGGCAGACTTTTCCCCGCATGTATGATCGCACCTCCTCGGACGGGGGAATATTAGGCGCAGCCCGCACTGCGCCTAAGTCCTGCATTTGCGCCCCACACAATGGCGAGGTGGGGGCCGGGGACTTACCCCGCATGTATGATCGCACTACCTCGAGCGGCGAATCTTAGGCGCAGCACCGCACTGCGCCTAAGTCCCGCACTGCGCCTCAAACACTGGCGAGGCACGGCGGACTTTACATAGTATGTATGAGCGCGCCCCAGCGCCGACATAAATCAGGCGAAAAAATTTCCACCGGAAACTGCCAAAAAAAAAAAAAAAAATGTCCCGACGTGGCGAGCTTTATACATGTGGCCCTATTTGTCTCATTATTCTAAGCAACATACAAATAGAAGTTGGTTATAATTAGACAGTGGGGGATCTGTCTTGTGCTGCTTAGTAGCTCTGAAAAAGTCAAGAAAAGTCCTACTCTATCATTTAAAGACATCATTATTACGACCATTTCTTTAGTCTGTTAGAGCAGAGAGCGGTGGTCGGTAACTAGGGAAGAATGTATGCTAAATCAGTAGATAAGAGCTGCTCCTAATTCTAACGATAAGGAAAATCAGAACAGCAATGTACTTGGTATTAGGATTTATTTACCTTTGTCTACATGTTTAAAGCTAATCAATGAAAGGAGAATACCCCTTCAAGAAGTCCTACCAATTTCTCTGTTTTTCGCTCAGAATTCCTGCTCCAAATTAGATAAACCTATATAATCACATGGTTTAGTTTCCCTCAATCTATCACATTCCGCTCAAAGATAAGGTAGCATAAACCAACTGGTTTGCATTAGGGTTAGGGTGAAAAAATCCCATTGTGTCACAAGATCGTATGAACTTTTGTTGAACCGAATAGTGAGATTCGAGCAACACTAGTGAGTGTCACAATTGTCTTGCCCTGTGTCTACTATTCTGCATTGGACTATGGTTTGGATCCGGGTTCTGTTTGGGATTTATCGTTCTACTGAGACAGGAGCAGCGAAGGTCTTTTTATAAAAAATTTTTGCAAAAAGAAAACAGGAGATTGTGTTGATCATAGGGATTATAGAATCTTTTTTTCACGGTACTACTTTTCTGGCCCCAGGATTTTGGCAAAAGTCTTTCCCTTGTGGCTGTGGACCAGAGAAAACGTTGATTTGTCGTGGTAAATTCACACATGGCAGCTTTGTTGAAAAAGTTATCTACAACTGTTTCTTTCAACTGAATGAGTTTTGCAGAAACAGCCCCATTACAATGTAAAAAAAATATCAGATGCAGAAATTTCTGTACTAAACTTGCAGTTATGAATATTGTACAAGCCAGACTGGATTCACTGGATGCATAACAGGCAGAAATTTTGAAAAGAGACGTCATGCAACCATTACTGGAAGAACACAAGCTGGTGGTGGCAACTTTATGGTCTAGGGGATTTTTTTTTTAATTCTCTGGGCCACTTACCCATGTGGAAGACGCTCTCAACTGACTAGGGGATGAATACATTCTTTAAGCAAGACATGTCACATGACTATAAATATCCATCATAGGTTGAAAGTGCATAACCATGACTTCCAAGTATTACCCTCTAGCGCCCTAGTTCCCTAGACTTAAACCTAATTGAACATCTGTGAGACCACCTCGATTGTTGTGTTTGCTCTTTAGATACTATTCCATGCCCCCACCAGCAGCATTGGTTCAGATACCTGTGACAATCTATCAGGACCTTATTGAGTCACTCCCAGCCCATCTAGCTGCTTTCCATGCTACACACGGAGGTTATTAGCTGGTGGTCCAAAAAATATGACTCGAATGTAGAAAAATAAGCATTAGGGAAGAGAGCTGTGTCTCTGGTGCCACCTACTGAAGTTAGGCTTAAAGGGGTTGTCTCACTACAAGGATTGCTTTTTATGTTAAAGATCTTGCAAAAACAAATCACTTTGCAATATGTGTCCATTAACAGTGTCCTACCTATTCGTAGATATCCCCTCTTGTATGGGCTGCATCAGCTCCTCACGTCGCTATAGTTACAGACCTGTTTACTCTCTCCTGATAGGCTGCCAGCACTGATTGCTAGAGCTACAGACCTGGCTTTTACTGCAGCCTAGTAGAAGCCAGTAAACATGCCCCTGAATTCAAACAAAAGCAAGAAAACAGGACTGAGGTAAGATGAATCAATGTAGTGAGACAACCCCTTTAAATCCCAAGTCATTTTTAAGGCTCTTAATTGGGCTGGATTTGACGGAAAGTTACATTTAATAGATGGCACCAGAGACACAGATCTTTTACCAAGAGTATATATATATATATATATATGTATATATATATATATATATATATATACACATTCTGTTTCCCAAGCAGTATTGCATGGTTCATAAGTTTCTCTATATCTTTATGCTGCTCTCATCAAGAAGAAACTTTACCCCCTAAAATTGTACAGCAATTCAGTCCCTTCAATAAAAAGAACATCATAATTATAGCTTTCAGGTCCTTCAATAAAAAGAACATAGTAATTATAGCTTTCAATGTATTTAGATATTAGCAGAATATAAAAAATATATAACTAACTGAATACATGAAAAGTGACTCCTTTTTATTCACGGTACACTGTACATGCAGTGTTGTATGACTTTTTCCATGTAAATAGAACTATAAGAGGACTCAGTCTGTAAGCTGAGCTTTAAATAATTGATCTTTTAAGTGACTTCCATCCACACAAACAATAAATACAGCAATAAACTATATGACTGTAATAAAAATCAGGAAGGAGCCACGTCATGGGCTACATAAACTGCAGGATATGATGTCAGCTTAGACTGAGCGTGACAAAAATCAATAAAGTGTCTGTCCTGTAATTCTATGAACCCATCCTGTACGGCATTGTGATGACTGCTTGGTTACCCGGTCTTTATACCCAAGAATGAAATATTACTCTAATAAATGATGAGCAGAACAAAGCACTGCAGGGCACCAGTACAGAAATGACATAGGACTGGTATCAATATACTGTGTTCAATAACTAAATAAACAGCACAGAATGTCGTCGTTTTTAGCATGAGAATGGGATACAAATTTTCAAATACAAAGATGCTGTCATGGTTCACGCCGTGGTCCCTGTCGTGGACCGTCATCTGTGCAGGGATCCCAGCGGCCTGTTTCCCTGTTTGCTGCGAGTATGTACCTTGAGTGACTAACACTTGCTCCTGCTTCCTGGGGTCCTATAATGACTGCACCCTTTTCCCAGGGGGGTGCGGCAGTTCCTGCCCTTTTTGGTTTTGTGTCTTTATTGCCTTTTCTTGAAGTGCCCCGGGTATAAGAGGGAAATTCCCTTCCCTTGCTTCAGGGTCAGTCCATTTTTGCCCATGCTGAGGGTTTGCCCTTGACCCTGCCGTTCTCAGGGGTTTCTTTCTGGACTTACCCCCGAGATTCCGCTATGCCTAGTCCATCAAGTCCGACCACCTGTCTGTGTTTCTGCTGTCCCCTTTCCCGTCCGTACCTGCTGTGTTTTTGCCCTTGGACCCATCTGTTACCTGCGTGTCCGCCCTTTCACCTGTCCAGTACCTGTTATTCCTGCTGATGCATACGGGTTTTTTTTTTTCCTATGTCCAGTCGTTATACGTTTACCCCAGTACCCGTAAACCCTCGCTTCCATGTGGTGTTCCCTTTCCTCACCCAGCTTCCCCCGCAGGGGGGCCACATCAGGGGATGACCCCGGGGGTTCCCCGGCAAAGTCCATTGGTTTTTGGCGGGCCCCTTGATCCATCCTGGGTTTTTTTCTCCATTTCCCCCTCTCGCTTGCGGGATCACAGGTCCACACCTTTTTCCCAAAACGGCGTTTAGCAATACGTTACCCCTACAATCGGACAGATCCTTTATAAATTTGGGGTTACCAAAATGGATACATAACCCAAGCAAAAGCATGTTTTTTGATATATTCGTACACACACACTGCATACAAGAGTAAATATAATAGGGGAGGGGTTGCATTTTATTGAGAGGCCAAGGCCCATTAGTCAATTTTAAGACGACCTTTTGTCATTCCTTTTGGTGAGTTACTGTTCATTATCTCCTGTGACATAGTAAGATGGACACGTAGAAGGGATGTAGGGGAACTGTCCGACAAAGAGAGGGATCTGATCATCCTACATATTTTAACTTGCAAACTTAAACTTTATTCACA
Organism: Phyllomedusa bahiana; assembly: GCA_025379985.1. Taxonomy (NCBI): domain Eukaryota; kingdom Metazoa; phylum Chordata; class Amphibia; order Anura; family Hylidae; genus Phyllomedusa; species Phyllomedusa bahiana. The sequence continues at coordinate 67,760 of JAODAL010016464.1, forward strand.
GGTGAGGCACCAATGCTTGGTGGTTTCTGAAAGCACAGTCTTTAGTTACAAACAAGTTAAAAAAAACTGGTTAATCGGTGAATGTTGGCTGCAGCTTTCCACAGTTCACCATCTGCAATTTAGTCTGCCCTTTAGGCTCCATTCACATAGCATTTGTGCACCCTGTTTGTGGTATCTGTCCAGATACAACACCTATCAAGTTAATTATGGGCCAATAAGTACAAAATCCATGTGAGTGGTACCAAAGAACAATCAATAAACACCTACAATCTTGAAACCACCAAAAACAATATATATACAAAACCAAATCTTTATTAAGGAACAGTTAATCAGAATAATATAAAAGCAAGAATAAAAATAGTGGCAACGGTACTGCATAAAGCGTGTCCAACAATCCCACCACTCCTAGTTATACATAAAGAACCCTGAAGAAGGTTATGCACCCTATTATAGTAGCATCATATATACAAATGTATAAATAATGGTAAATACCCGACCTTTAAATACATTATTTTTATTAAATAGAGCTTTATTTATACATTTGTGTAATGGTAGGCTACCGTGACAGCAGGCCAGGGATGTGGATCCTTTGGAACACCGCAAGAGGTGGTATGAGCCACGCCAGGGTGCGGAGTCTAAGTAGGTCCGGTATTCACCAGAGCCTGCTACAAGGCAGTTTGGCGGTATCTCCCAGCTCTCCTGGATGCTGAATAGACCATCCAACAGTCCATGGAAGCTGGGTGGGCGCCAAAACCCCAATTTAGCTTTCTTCCGAGCCATTACACAGTTAGGTGGAGTAGGGTGTGGCTTTTATGAAGGGGCGTGGCTTACATGCAAGAGGGCATGGATATGCAAATTTTTGGCGCGCCGTGCTACGCACGCCCCTTTCAAGTCTCCTGCTTTTTTACTTTCAAAAGTTGCCATGTATGCTCTAGAAACAGATGTGGTCGACATGAAGTATGTATAAATTTATAGTTGTATATGCAAAACTCACTATGATGTGTAGATGTGTATGACTGTGATAACGGGTCTCATAATCACACAGTCATATTATGACCGCTCACTTCCTACTTCATCAGCAGGTTTGGCAGCACATTAGATCATAAAAGGAAGTCACATGTCGTGAGCTCAGCCTAGTGTGTATCAGCTGTGTGATTTGATATTGAATGCTCTATCACCTAATTGCAGATGAAGGCACAAAAGGGCAATTTATCAGGTCGCAAAAAGTGATAATTTGGACTATTATTATTGATCTTTGGATATTAGCTGGTGGGAAACTGTCCCTACTGCATCCAGGATGGGCGGAGAACTGATTCAGCACCTTGTCTATTCACTTACCCCACAAAGCCCAACATGCTAGGCTACAAGGTACGAAATCTAGAGTACGCAATACTTCCTTGATGATTGGGGTGGAAATTGAGAAAACTGGTACACGTTCGCATGTAAAGGAGTGTTTGCCACGATATTATGATTGATAGCACATAGACACATTAGGATATGCCATAAAAGGTCTGATAGGACGGGGGAAAACCCGCATCTCATGAATGGGGGCCCCTACAATAAAGATACAGAGCAAGTATGGAGTGCCTAGTTCGCCGCTTATGCACAACTCCCTCTGTCTGTTTTAGGAAGTTGCCACAACACAGCACTCAAAGTGCTTGCAACTCCTACTCAGAACAGAATGGATAGTCGTGTGCAAGCGCAAGCCTACTCTACGTTCTGCTCCATTTGTGCTCTGTATAAGTCGGAGGGCCCTTCCCTAGATAGTTGTGAGTTCCACCTTATTAGACTTTGATGGCATTGTCATAGTGATAGGAAAGGAACTTTTCATCATTTTCTTGACCCAGCGGTCAGCATATCACTCGTGCGCACGGACTGTTTTAAACGACTGCAGAGTTAACAGGTGCCACATACAGACAATTGCAATAGGCTAAATTATACTTAATTTCATATAGAACAGATGCTGCTTTTTATACAGGACTTTTATTAACCAAAAACTAAAAAAAAAATAGCTCTTAAATAAACTACCTGTTTACTACATTTAATCTCTAAGGACTCGAGCCATGAGACCTCCCAGTACAATAATTTTTGTCCAAATTTATCTTAGAGAACGGATATTAATATTGTCCAAGTACCTTATAAACTCTTAATGCCTTGCCTGGGCAGGATTAAAGTTAATAAATGAAGAGCTTGGCGGCATGGAAGCTTCAGTCGCCATGCAAACTGGCCCCCTGATCACAGATAGGAGGAACGGTTTTCTCATTCTATTTAGACTCTGACGGCCATGGTTGTCCGGCATCTAGGGGTTCACAAAATAGGGAGCGCAGCATCTCTACAAGCCCTATGACTCTGGGACTTAAATTAATCTCTGGTTTAATTACGGGGTTAAAGGGGTGAGGGTTTGTCTGTTTCATTCAAAAGAAATTAATAGAGAGCTCTTGGCAGCCCATTAAAAAAGCCTGTTATATTTACTTTTCCTCCGCTCCTTCGTTCCAGCGCTAGTCTCTCCAAATCCTCTGTCTTGCTGTGGTCTTATGAACGGGAACAGTCACTAATGAACAGCTGATGATTGTCTGCAGCGGTCACATGTCATTCATTTACATCTTCGTTTGGAATTCCAACAGCTCTGAAGAGTTATGTAATATGAGAGTCAAAAGACTTGATCCTTGGAGCAATCAATGTGCTGCAGTGGCGACCTCTTTTGGAGAAGAAAGAAGAAAAACACCATAATCCGGATAGACTGGAGGAGATTCAGCGTTTGGAATGGAGGATATGAGGAAGTTGAGTTATAGATTTTTCTTAATGGCGGCTAACAAGAGCGCTTCCAATTATCTTTTGAAACAAACTGAAAAAGCCTTTTAAAGCCCTGGACTCTTCCTTCTGATATGAAGACGTAGATTTTGTTATATCATTAAATACAGGTAATTATGAACAAAATAATACAAAGTTTTATTAAGAACAAGATTACTTTTTAGACCTTTTGTTGCATTAAGATTTTAATTAAATGAATATTTTTTATTATGGATGCGCCAATCAGCCATAACACGAAAATACTCAGTTGTTGTGTTGGGATTATTAGGTAGCACGTTAACACCAGTTCTTAAAGGGGTTTCGTCTACAATGTAATGTTAACGTGGATCCTCAAAATGCGGTATTTAATAACTTTTCCTAATATATGTTGATTACAAAAAGTGATAGCCTAGTGAGTGCTGCTGCATTTTGCTCAAGTCCCCCTTAGTTTCCTGAAAGTTTAAATCGAACGACCAGGAGCTGACAGGGAGCTGTATCTGGCCGCGTGCTATACGTGGTTGCAGGAGCACTGTTTTCCTATTGGGAAGGCAGGCTCGGGCGACGCCCGGGGCAACAGAGGCTTCGCCTCACAACGACCTCTCTGGGTCCGTGGTTGGGTCGTCGGTCTCTCGCCGCGCCGCCAGTGCCAGTCTCGGATGGAGCGACCCTGCATACTGCGCTGGCTGTTAATGAGCGCAGAGCCAGCAGCTGAACAGGGGATAGGAGTGCGGGTATGTCGGATTTGTCCTCCCTATAGGTCCTGACTCCTCCCTGTCATCAGGTCGCAGGGGCAGGCACTGGCTTTCGCACACACGCTCACACACTGCAACGCTTCGATCTCCTGGCTGGGCATGCTCTCGTCGTCCGAGGAGATACTGTGGGAGCTGACGGTTGCAGTGTAAGCGGCGTGTGGATGATGTCATAGCTGCTTATCACCGTCAGCAATCCCGGAGCTGGACACACGGATCCGAAGGTCTCTGGTAATGTAAATTTTTTGTATTTGATAATTAAGCCATTACAGGGGAGAGCTATCGCACTGGCTTACAGGGGGCGCATCACTGGCTATACAAGGGGGGCTTGTCTACGAAGGCTTAGGGGGTATCAACTGTGGATACAGGGGGCATCAGCTGGATTAACAAGGGGGGCATCTACTATGGCTATATGAGGGAACATATGGCTCAAGGGGGGACATCACTGGCTATCAAGGGTGGACACTCACCTGGCTACAAGAGGGGCATCCACTGGCTTCAAGGGGGCATTCTACTGGCTAATGGGGTTATCACTGGCTACAATGGGGGTATCACTGGCTATAAGAGGGGCACCTTCACTGGCAACAGGGGGGCATCACTGGCTATACGAGGGGCAACACTGGCTACAGGGGGCATCTACTTGGCTATAAGAGGGCATCACTGGCTACGGGCCGGCATATACTGGATACAGGTGGGCATCACTGGCTCTGCAGGGGGTATCTACTGGACTCTACAGGGGGGCATCAATGGCTACAGGGGTGGCACTCTACTGGCCTCAAGGGGGCTTCAAGGCGTACGGGGGATGTCTGCTGGGCGGTTGCAAGGAGGAAATCTAATGACTGCAGGGGCTATCTCTGGTACAAGGTGGCATCTATGGCATACAAGGCGGGGGCATTCAATGGTACAAGGGGGAATCACTAGGCTACAGGGGGGCATCCACTGGCTACAGGGGGCATCACTGGTACAGGGCGGCAATATCTGGCTACAGGGGGCTACCTACGTGGCTACAAAGGAGCATATTTTCATTGGCTACGCAAATGAGGTGCTATAGGTATGGGGGAAGTTAGTATAGGTGATAAGGGATTGGTAGATGAAGCGCTGAATAAATTGATGGTAGTCTTAAGATATTTGTTGGTAATTTTACAGTGAGAGTCGGGAGTAGTCGTCTGGCGTCTGGTCAGATGGAAAAGAAGATTCAAAGAAGAGAGGAAGTAGTTGAACAAAGACTCTTCAGAGACGTCTTCCTGTGAGTCGCCTACGTCTAGATATGAACTTTACTAGTATATTATTTATATGTCTGCAGAGTCGTGTGTACAGCGGGTTATTCCATGCATTTATGGTCACTGTTATTGGGGGGGTGTAATTATTAGGTGTTCGTATAAATGGTTTATATCTCAGTATGGTCAGTTATGTATTGTATTTAGTCATCTATGGGAGTACATGTATGAATCTCGACACGTCGGCGTGGCGCACACTTTCGCGGTTTTTTACGAGCGGAAAATGTATCTGCGCCTGATTTATGTTAAGGCAGAATGGGGACGACGCTGGCGTAGACAGTCCTATGTAAAGTCCGACCGCGCCGAGCCTTTGTTTGAGGCGCAGTGCGGTCGCTTGCGCCACTATGATTCCGGCCCGCCCGAGTATGTGCGATCGCATACATGCAGGCATAAGTCCGTGCATCGTATTCAGCGCGATCTCGCTAGCCATGTGGGTATGGTGTGGGCGCTCAGGTGCTTTATGGTTGGCAAGTTGCGGGGACTATTGGCGCAGTGCGGCGCTGTCGTCTCTACAGGATTCGCTCGTTGCCGAGGAGGTTAGCGCGCTCGCATTACATCATTGTCGCGAAAAGTTGCCCTGAGCCTCGCCTCAGTGTGTGGGGAACAGTGCGGGGTCATGGGCGCAGTGGCGGGAGGAAATCATTTTAAAGATTGTCCGTGCGGAGTATGAATAAAAATTCACCCATTCATAAAGGCGGATAAAACCATTCTCAGAAGAAAAAGAAGCTAAACCTCACAAAAACTAAATACATAAAAAAATCCACTTTCCCAAACAATCTAGATCGCGCTACTCAAGAATTCGGATATTGGAAATTGCAGGGGGAAATACAGTCAATTCAAATTCTGAAAGCTATTCTCATTGAGTCGGCAGAAACGGACCAATCGAATAGGAGCGACAGTGAAACCATTAAACCTATTGAGAACTATTGACCAATCAGAACAAAGGCCGGGACATTCAAAATACAGTAAAATGCAGAAAAGAGATGATTGGCTGAGCTAGCGGGGGTTGCCTATCTCGGGGCCAATCCGATATAGGAGTGGGACAGGGGGCACACATGATATCCTTTGGGTGGAGTTTGAACAATCAAAATCAAAGGCCCGAGGACAGTTTCTAAATATACAGGTAATGAAAATCAGAAAAGAGCTGATTGGCTGATGTTGCGGTGGCTTGTCTATACCAGCACCGAATCAGAGCAGCGAGCTACTTCTCCATTATAGTCTATGGAGAGATGGGAGCGCAATGAATCTCGGCTCTCAGCGCTGTGCGGCATGAAGTTATGAATATAAAAATTATTTTTATTACTAAGTGATAAAACATTATCAGATTAAAGCGTCTGAAACCTTCTCTAAAAATAAATCAGTTAAATTTTCCTTAACAAACGGCGTTTGTCGCCAGAGACCAGGCGCCTACCTAAGGAATAGCAATAGAGGAGAATTGCACGGGAATACAGTAATTATTTTCAAATTGTTTAAGCTATTTAGATTGGTCGGTCTATAATTTTATATTAATATTTTTGTATATTTTTACCCCATCATATTATTATTCATTTTATTTACACATCGGCGAAATCTTCGGCAGAGTTTATCATTTGATTTCGGACCATGATACTCAGTTTTTAATTCTCCGATTGCCTTAGAAAAACCATAGGATTGAATTGATTTAATGTTTAGTATTAGGAATGTATTAGAGCTCTCTTTGTTCAGAGGAGATTTTACAACTAATAAAAATGATTTTGTTTTTAATCTAGAATCCTCATTGCCCGAGCAAACGCGGCGCTGAGAGCAGTGATTGCATTTCAACCCTTCTTCTTCCATAGACTTACAATGGAGAAGTAGCTCGCGCGCTATGATTGGTGGGATAGGCTGAAGCTCACCGCTAGCTCAGGCCAAATCAGCTCTGTTTAAGCCAATTTTTACTTGGGAAGGAACCAAATATGGCGGTGGGGATCCATGAACATGATAAAAATTATTCGCATTTCTTTTGTGTTGGGAGATATGGCTGCTGCGAAAAGATTTTTTCCTCAGTATTCATTGAGAACGACTGTACTCTTAGCCGAAAAATGATAAATGGTTTTCGGGAAAGATGGGGAGGATAGCCTGTGTCAACTTGATTGAAGCTATTATGGTTGTATGGTCCTCACACCTTATAGTATTCTTATTTTATTACAAATGTTTAGTGAGTTAAATTGAGGAAAACTAGTTGCATGTTGATTTTTAGTCTGAGAGCCTTCGCATTCACTTACATACATTTTTATTTCATATCTAGTTTGCAGATGATTGTGAGTGTCAGATTTTATCTTACAGAGTGCGCATCAGATGGTTTCCGGCGGGTGATCTGCTTGTTTTATGTTTTTACATTTGTATCACAATCTACAATTTCTCCCCTGTGCAACTTGCCTTGTCTATGCATTTCTCTTTATAGCCTATATAAGTTGCATTTTTTAGGATGCTTTTCCCCATCCTCTTCTCTAACTCCTGTATGAGTACTTTACATTTGCAGAAGCAAATAAATGTAGGACTTTATTTTAATTAATGGATTTTAGAGGTTTCTTAATTTTAACATCTAGGGCACAAATAATTTTTTCTTAAAAAATCAGCGCAAAGGTTGGTCCATGTCATTTATGGATATGAGCAAACTTTGACAAGGGCCAACTGTGTTGACTAAATGATTGGTATCACCAACATACTCGAAATGGCAAGTGTTCTATCTTTGCAGCAGTTAGTAACATACCTAAGGTGGTCCAAGAAGGATTAACAAGTGAATCCAGTGAAAGGGTCATGGGACTCAATGCTTATGATATGGTTAAGGACTTGTGATAGTATAGGCGTTAGTAAGATAGTCGTTGATGGCCTTCTTAAGAGATTTGGTCTTAAGCAACAAATTGACATATAGTTGTGAGTACATTGATTTAGTAAAAGGTTTTTCTGGTTTGTACGGCATTACACTTGGCGAGTTCCACAGAACATATTCTGCAGTTCAAATAAACACACACCAGTCCTCCGCGATCTGACACCAAGATCTAAGATTTCATCTCACGTTATATGATTTCTGAACACAGGAGTGTCATAAAACTTTCCAGTCTTGAAGGATACATATTATTTGTTCTGGATTTCATTGCACCAATCCTATTTACCATTTTCAATATTTTTAGCACTCCTTACAGGCTAGCTCAATCTGGGAACCAAAACAAACAGAAGAGCTGGAATAGCAACAAATAACTGATTTAATTGCTGGGCATTATAGTATTCGAGGTGTCAGACACCATAAAGTAGATTTACGTCTCCCTACAGCCACTCCTAGTGCATGAAGGGCTACATGGTCACTGAACAATGGGATGTGCCCATGCCAACTCTGTCTACTGCAAAAGTACTTACAGTATGTACTGTAAGGATTGTGACCTTAGCATGTGGCCTGGCCTGTGAATTAATTTTTTCTACTTCATGTTGGGTAATGGCTCATGCGTGAGTGGTATGTCATTTATATGTGGTACGATGGCACTGGCATGAAGATGGGATGGGAAGAAGGCAAGCCAGAAGTGCACTGCTCTGGGCAATGTTTTGCTAAAAAAAACTTGTACCACCCACCTTAACATTGTCGAAAACCAAGTACAATACTTCAGTACAACTGTTTTCCCTATGGGCAATGGCCTGTTCCAGCAGGATCATGGGCCATGACATAGTGTGAAGAGGAATGGTTTGAAGAACATGACAAAGAGCTCAAAATGTTCATTTGGCCTCTAAATTCCCCTGATGCCAGCTTAGGATGTGCTAGAGATACAAGTATAATCCATGAAGGTTCCACCTTGCAATCTACAGGACTTAAAAGGTCTTGTGCTAATGTCTAAGTGCTAGTTACCGCAGGACACATTTAGTGGTCTTGTGGAGACCATGTGATAAAGGGTCAGAGCTGTTATGCTGATACAAGGGGGACCTACACAATTTTAGGTTTTAATATTAAGACCGATCAGTGTATCTTCATTCCAGTACTGAGAGCTACAGGTTCCAGCAATATAAGATTTTTACCGTCCCACCCAGGCAGCATGATTAACTTCTTATGAAGGTTGAATGTTTAGATCGTGTTTGGATATGTTGCAACTTTATGACAATACACAAATATCTTGTTAGGTTCACGTGTCATAAAAGAGGACACCTACAAGTATTATTATTTGTAGTAATTGAATCTCCGTTCTAATGAAGACAATTACCCTTAAAAGGACATTACTGTATTATGATGGTGCGTAAAGGTATTATAACAGTGGTGACACATTACAATAGATCTTATTCCTGTTTTGACATGCGGTCATAAAACCTATAAAAGATAGATAATTTTCTTTCAAAAAAAAAAAAAAATTATAAGAAAGGAAACTATAAAAAGTGACTATTATGGCTCTATAATTAGTATGCTTGGACATGTAGATCGTAGACTTCAGGCAGAAGGAGTGACTGTAATGAGAAACCATCAATGCTTCAAGGCTGGTCTGGAAAAGTGCAAATCTCTCTAAAGAGACTCTTTGGCATTTAAACTTATAGGGTAATGTGCTCTCTTGCAATTATCAAGGAGACAAAAAGCCATCTGCAGTCCATTAGTGCTCGAAGAATACACATTGATATGATTGATAAGGAGTCAAGTTACCTCTTACCTTCTGTGAGCAAACTACCGTGTATTGCTGAATCAAATGGAAACGTATTTTACTTGCACAATGCTGAGGCCAAGATGGAAAATCATTGATGTCATCGCTGCTTTTAGTCCTAGGTTACTGAAAATAGGATCATTTTGTTGAATTTCATTACCGATGTGAAATGAAATGTTAACGTTGTTTCCTTAATTAAAAAAGGAGCTTCCCAGGAATAGCTAAGTCTTGAGATGAACAGGATAAAAATGTTCCTGCTAAATCTATTTTTGCACCAAAAATGTTCTACCCACAAATGTAATTATTAATGAACTAAATTAGCTTCAGTGACTCATTGTGTGCCTCTATACTTACATTGCGCCGTCCTAATATACAGTAGTGAAACATCTTCCTTTAGGGCCGATATTACCATAGCGATTAAAATTCCCTATCAAACCATTAGCAGGGTATTGACTGTTTTATGACAGCCTATTTTCTAGCCCCCATTAACAGGCTACAGGTTGACCTAAAAAATTATAGTCTATTGCAGAGGTTCCCAACCCTAGTCCTCAAGGCACACCAACAGGTCATGTTTTCTGGCTTTCCTTAGCATTGCACAGGTGAAGTCTTATTGTCAGTGCATTCTGCACAGGTGATATCAGTTATTGTCAGTGCATTCTGTGGGAGATCCTGAAAACATGACTCTGTTGCATGTTGCCTTGAGGGACTAGGAGTGTGGGGGAGAACGCACTGGTCTATTGATCAAATCACAGGACTTCTTCACCATAGTGTTTATTCATATAAAAGTAGAAAGCATAGTGACAACTGCGGTAGCTAGGGCAGCCATTGGGTGGATGTCACCCATCAACTAATTATCTAAAAACAATTAAATTATAGAGATTGAAGTCACTCCCTAATAATGGGCTGTATAACCAAGACACAAGGCTATATCACGGAAGATTGAGAAGGTGTGACCAAATGTAAAATTGTATTTTCAAAATTGTAATAAACACTAAATATTAACATATAATTATAGTATGAACAACATATATCATGACAAAAACACAAGACACATCTGACTTCCCTGCAGTAACTAGTACAAAAAGGAAACACTCTTCCCCACTCTGCTGCCTCATTTGGACATATGGCAGTTGTTGATCAAGGTGAAAGATATGAAAGGCTGGTCAAATAAAACTCCATTAATCCCCCTACAAAGATATTTACCTATTTGGGCAAAAACTGCACAAAATAATGCTCAAAAGTAACAATTCAGTCTTTAAAAATGAATATAGGGCTGCGCAAGAGCTAGATAAGGAGACAAAAACCGTGGATTAGTTTCGGTGTCGTTATGTATAATAGCACGTGTAACTGGTTAAATTGTATCCATGTATTTCCATATACAAGGCATATTGCACACATTTCTATTCTCTATAACACCTCATATACACAGATAATTGGCACCTAAAATAATTTTTTTCTTAAAGGGGTTTTGCCGCTATGTAATGTTGACGTGGGATCCTCCAAAACAGGTATTTAATCAGTTTTCTAAATTATATGTGATTACAAAATTGCAGCCTGAGTTGAGCATAGAGGCTTCTTTTACCTGCCCTTAGTTACTTCAAAGCCTTCTATTGGATATAGTCCTGACCACGGAGCTGCTGGCCCGGGCTTGCGCACGAGAACACTTCTTATCTGATCGGAAAGGGAGCTGAAGAAGTTTTTCAGCCACCGGCGTAGAAATATAGTTGTCTTTGTATACGTGTATCCAAATAGTTGTAGTGGATTATTGTGTAGATCCCTGTTTTTTCTGATGACAGGGAACATGGAGGAGCTTTCAAGAGGCATGTGGAGAAAAGGTGTTGTCTTTTGTATTACAGAATCCATCTAGCTGTAGTTTGATTATTTGGATGGTGAACATTTCACACGATCCCTTATGCAGTGCTCTTGCTCTGGTTTGTCTCTCGTTATCTCAGCTCAGCATGGCGTTGTTTACATTTGCTTCTTAGCAGATAAGGCACGTCCTGGCAAAACTCCTTTAAATTTGATGAATTTTATAATGTCACATTTATTTTAGACAATTTAATACGTACATTGGGTGTTAAAATTATCAAAAAAAACATTTGCACCATGTACTCCAATTTGTACCATAATTTGTGGTTGAATTCTGCTGCATTTTGCTTTGCAAATGCCCTTTATTGTTTCACTGATTTACAAATGTTTTCACTTTCTTTATTTTTTCATTTTAGAAAGAAATTCAAAATCAATAAACAACAATGAAAAAAGAAAAGAAACTCAAAAACGAATAAGTGACTTTGGAAACCAAATAATCAATGGAAACAAAAAGGGGGTTCTAAAGGGGTACGCAGAAGAGAAAAAGGGGCTATCCCCTACTTATTTACCGGAAATTTTTTGAAGGCTTATCCCCCCCCTTTATCTTCAATTTAATTACCCATTTTAACAACTAAATGGACACCAATCCAACCCAGCCCAAAGGAGTTGAATGATAAATTTTTTCAGGTAATAAAAATTTATGAAAAAATTTCACTTTAACACAACAAACCCATGTAAATACAGAAGCATTAAAATAGTTTTTGATTATGCACTCATTTTCCATTTATTTTTCCCAAAAATTTGACATTAGGAAAATCTGTTTGTTTTCTTGGTTGTTCCCCTGTGGACATGATCTTTCATTTTTTTCAACTTTTAAAAAATTTTTTGTTCATTTTGAAAAAAGGTGTCTTTTTAATAAAATTGCCAATTACTTTAAAAAAAAAAAAGTTTTGCAAAGTTGAAATGCTAGACTGCAATTAGTTCACATTCTGTAACAGAGATTTGTCAGAGGTCAAAGTTGATACAAAGAAAAGATACAGTAGTGACCTAAAACAAATAATCAACTTCTGGCTCCAGCCAGGGGCATATATACCATAGAGGCAGACTGTAGTCAATCCCAAGATAGGGGTGGCCAAAGGCAGACTGCCATGTGGGCTATAGATTTCTTTTTGAATAAATTAAAAGGGGGTTTTCTCACTAAATGATTTACATTCCTATCTTTTTTCTTTATTTCATTTGAATTTAGGGCATTTTACGGTTCTAAGGCTGCAATAAAGCCAGGCTGTACTATCAACAGTGCTTTCACCTTTTAGGAGAGATCAAAAAGGTCTGAAACTATAGCGACACACTGGCAGCCTTTCAGAAAATAAATAGGGGCTGTGCATAGCGATCGCAATGGCAGCCTATCAGGAAGATTGAAAGACTTAGCTAACAACCTAAGCTGATAGCCCATAAAAGAGGGGATACTAGAATATGTAGGACACGTTTTAAAGGACATATATTCAAAGTGACTTGTTTTTTTCAAGATCTTAACATAAAAAAACAGCAATTTGTAGTGAACAACCCCCTTTTAAATATTTAAC
>JAODAL010016465.1:0-80589 GCA_025379985.1 Phyllomedusa bahiana
GAAACCCCAGTGTAGGAAACGCTGATTGAAAAGTAATAAAAACCCTTTAAAAAATTCTCCTCTCATTATTCTATTGGCAAATAGAAATAATTTTGGTTCCTAATTGACCTAAAACGGGGAAGGTTTATTCTGATTTCATGTCAGAGAGTGAGAAAAACCTGCAGATGGGGCTTTATATATATAGTGGATGGAAACTGCTGGTTACAACTGTATGTGTAAAATATAGTGTTCACTATATGTTCTATATGTTCGCTCGTTCTTTTTCAGGTCTGTATTCAGTTATAATGATTGTTATTTTCTACAGGAAATATGTGTGGAGCCGCACTTTACAGTGGATGGGACAAGCTTATTTGACATTCTGCAAAGCAAACTTGGTAAGTATAGTTTGTCACCCAAACTGGTTTTCTGCCTTAGCCCTTTATCAAAACACCCTGCCCAGGGCCAAGTGGCTTATTGGTATCACCTGTAATCCAGATGCCCACGCACTTGCTATACCAGTCCCTCTCTTTCCTTAAAAGGGTGTTCCCATCTCGCACTTTGATGGTTCATCAATAGGATCTGCCATCATAGTCTGATAGGTGCGAGTCCTAGAATGGGACCTTGAAAGTGTCTCCTCAGAATGGAGAGATGGTCACGCTTGCATACAACTCTCCATTCTGTTCTAGGGGAGCATGTTAGGCTGTACTCCATTCTGATCTTACACTTGCGGGGCCCGTTACCAATACAGGTGCGAGCAGGACTGGGTCAAGGTATTCTGGTGCCCTAGAAAAATAAGGCATATAGCGCCCCACCCAATGGTAAAATTTAGCCCCATTCATGCTTCCTTGTGCCCCCTACCTACATGGGATGAAGTGGTGCCCTAGGCGGTTGCCTACCTTCGCCTACTCGTGGCCCGAGCTCTTTCCCGACCCATACGTATCCGATAAACCATCAAAGTCTATGGTGAGGACACCCATTTAAGTACCACGTTTACTCAGTAAAGCAGGTCCCGAAGAGGAGGTAGAGATACAAATTTTCTGGGGATGAGGGTGCAGCTTGATTGGGAGATTTTTTCTTTTTAAAATTTCCACAAATTAGGAATTCAGCACAGATTTCAATGTTCAGCCATGTTGGGTCAGTGTAATTGAGATTTAAACAGCCTTCTGGTGTGAATCTTCATTGTCCAATGAAAATTAATTCAGTCCATGTAAAAAAAAACTACTGCCCCCCTTATGGGCAGAAGTGACCATCCCTTCTGATTTAGCCTCTATTCACATCTGCACTGTTGTCATAATGGAATCCCTAATGCTCTGCCGGATCTGCTGAAGAACAGATCCCAGTAGCGCTCAATGGATCCCACTGGAACCTTATTGTAGGTTCTGTCAATGCGTCATCCAAAGTTATGGAACTGTTGATACAAGCTTTGAATGGAACCCCAATGTGGACAGAGTCGTAGGCAAAAACCACAACCTGTTACTAATCGGAAAAGTCTGAGGTGTTCGCCTCGTCAGAAATTTGAAGCAATATCTGAGGTTTCTGACAAGGTTTTTTACTTTTCAGAGTATTCGTCTCTGATTAGAACGCGGGTTCTGGGTCATTCCTACTAAAGTGGAATCCGATGAAGATTCGCTACAAAGAATAGCGGTGTCCATTCTTGTTTTTAGGCACCACAAATTTTAAATCCATGGTATGGAAAATCCGCGCTGTAGTTTGCTGTGTGCAATACAGCATGGACTAGTTATTCAGATGAATCGCCGTCAGATGAGCAAGCTTGGACTGACGGAGAAGGAACATGAGCAAGCTTGGACTGACGGAGAAGGGAGTAAGGGAAATCCCCAGGAGGCCCCTAGGTAGATTAAGATAGAAAGGTAGAGAAAGAGAGTCTAGTGCAGTGGTAGCTGTAGAATCAACTCCACTGGTGGGCGCTAAGAATCATCTCCATTGGTGGGCCCAAGAATCAACTCCACTGGTGCGCCCCAAGAATCATCTCCACTGGTGGCCCCAAGAATCAGCTCCACTGGTGGGCGCCAAGAATCAACTCCACTGGTGGGCCCTAAGAATCAGCTCCACTGGTGGGAACAAAGAATCATCTCCACTTGTGGCCCCAAGAATCAGCTCCACTGGTGGGCCCCAAGAATCAGCTCCACTGGTGGGCCCCAAGAATCAGCTCCACTGGTGGGCCCCAAGAATCAACTCCACTGGTAAGTCCCAAGAATCACTCCACTGGTGAGCCCCAAGAATCAACTCCACTGGTGAGCCCAAAGAATCAACTCACACTGGTGGGCTCCAGAATCACTCCACTGGTGGCTCCAAGAGTCATTTCACTGGTGTTCCTCTAAGAATTAGGTCCACTAGAGAGCTCCAAGAATCATCTCCACTGATGGGCCCCAAGAATCAACTCCAATGGTGGGCCCTAAGAATCAGCTTCACTGGTGGGCCCCAAGAAACAACTTCAATGGTGGGCTCCCAGTATCAACTCCACTGGTGGCTCCAAGAATCAACTCCACTGGTAGACCCTTTAAAATCAACTCCACTGGTGGGCCCCAAGAATCAACTCCACTGACCAGTCTCAAGAATCAACTCCTCTGGTGGGCCCCAAGAATCATCTCCACTGGTGGGCCCCAAGAATCAACTCCACTGAACCCTAGGCACCCCCTTCCAAAACTAATTATGGGTATTAATATGTTTTCTCATAGACATTGGCTGAAAGTCCACCATATTTACAGTTGGCAAACCTGATCTTTATTTACCAGCATTTGGTGATTGAATTAATTTGGGGTTCTTATCTTATTCACTTACCTTCTGGCCCATTATTTTACCAGAGTCTTGGCTCACCACATGATCACTCCAGTTTCCCTTAGGATAATGCTGTGTCTACTGGTTCCGCTCTGGACTCTAAAGCGGTGTCAATCTAGGTCCTAGTTGGTCTCACACCAAGCTGAGTGACCCATGCGTCCAATTGACACGGTTTAGTCAGTGTAATGTAGACAGGATGGATAATAACATATAATTGATTTTATATTTCACAGGAGTTTGCTGGGTATTATCTGCCTTTTGTTCCGTTACCTTGAAACCTGGAATCCTGGAGAAGATATTGCCTCAAGACCAAGGATTCAGCAGATTCTACGCTGGAATCTTTCATTTTAGAGTAAGATACAAATGCTTATTTCTTCAGCTGGAGTGTGATATCCTAGTAGGTAGGATAAGCTAAAAGTCAGAATTTAGCACAATAACCACCAGTCACTTTGTAGCACCTTCGCTATCTTACTACTTTGCTTTCTTAATAGCCGCCATATTAAGTTTGGGGAAGGGATTTTTTCTCTTCTTTGGGACAATTGACTTCTTCCCCATGGAAGATTTTGCCTTCTTCTTGATCAACCCTACAGGGTCACAGGTCGGACATGATGATCTTGGTTTTTTTTCCAACCGTATCTATTATTTTACTATGTTACTGTTCATAATTTGAACAGTACAGATTTAAAGGGGCACCGCATTTCTGATGTTTGACTTACCAGTATCATAAATATAAATTACTACATAACTTTGCACCTCACTTTGTAGCATAAAGGGCACATTTTTTTATGACAGCATTGAGGCCCAATTATAAGATAATGCTTCCCTGCCTGGTTTCCAAGACATCACTGAGAACCAAGAAATGTGCTTTATATTAACATAAATTTTACGGATGCTACTTAAAAAAATTCAAGAAACATATTGATAAAATATATAAATACAATATCTCCCAAAAGTGAGTACACCCATCATATTTAAATGTTGTGTTATACCTCTTCATGGGCCAACACTAAAGATATGACACTTTGATACAATGTAAAGTAGTCAGTGTGCAGCTCGTATAACAGTGTAAATTTGGTGCCCTCAAAATAACTCAACACACAGCCATCATTGTTTAAACCGCTGGCAACAAAAGTGAGTACACCCCTAAGTGACAACAAAAGTGAGTACACCTCTAAGTGACAATGGACAAATTGTGCCCAATTTGCCATTTTCCTCCATGGTGTCATGTGACTTGTTAGTGTTGCAAGTTCTCAGGTGTGAATGGGGAACAGGTATGTTAAATTTGGTGTTATCGCTCTCACACTCTCTCATACTGGTCACTGGAAGTTCAACATGGCCCCTCATGGCAAAGAACTGTCTAAGGATCTGATAAAAATGATTTTTGCTCTACATAAAGATGACCGAGGCTATAAGAAGATGCCAGCACACTGACACTGAGCTGCAGCGCGGGGGCCAAGACCATACAGGGGTTTAATAAGACAGGTTCCACTCAGAACAGGCCTCGCCATGGTCGAACAAAGAAGCTGAGTGCACGTGCTCAGCGTCATATCCAGAGATGAGTCCTGCCAGCATTGCTGCAGAGGTTATGAGGGTGGGAGGGTCAGCCTGTCAGTGCTCAGACCATATGCTGCACACTGCATCAAATTGGTCTGCATGGCTGTCGTCCCAGAAGGTAGCCTCTTCTAAAGATTATGCACAAGAAAGCCCACAAACAGTTTGATGGAGACAAGCAGACTAAGGACATAGGTTACTGGAACCATGTCCTGTGCTCTGATGAGATCAAGATAAACTTATTTGGTTCAGATGGTGTCAAGCGTTTGTGGTCTAGGAGGTGAACAGACGGGGGGTAAGGAGGGGATGGAGCTGCATTCACTCAACCTTAGACTTATGCTGTGATAGGGGGGAGAGAGCATCTGATGACAGCACAGTTTTTATCTCTAAGAAGATTTGGACCTTTCAGAACAGAGATAGAAAGATAATTTTCAGAATTGAGAGAAAGAAAAAGACCTGGCAACCATCAATGTGGTCACCATTACAGCTGCCACATTGGTTGTTCTCTGAGCCCAGTATGGCCCTGATAGAAGGAGAAGTCTCCCATTGGCCTTCATGTCCCCCAAAACAGAAATAGCTATAATTTATTTTTTTGTTAGAAAAAAGGACAAATACTTTATATATTTTATAGACTGTGTTTAGAATTCAGAATATGTTCATTGTATAAACGTTCTCTGTTTTTCGGTTTTCAGCTATGGCACCTCGGTGAGTGGGTCGATATTGTGATAGATGACAAGCTGCCATTCCTAGATGGAAAGTATTTGTCCGTGCAGCCATCCTGCGAAAATGAATTCTGGCCTTGCCTTCTGGAGAAAGCTTATGCAAAGTAATTACTCATCTTCTCCTTAGCTTGATGATTGAAGGTCGCTCATGAATGAAAGAAATACATCAATATCCATGAGCCTCCTTGATTACAGACACTTAAGGATATCATGGGCCGCTGAGGGTTTCCATAATCAGCTTGAGGCTCTGCAGGTCCATGAGAAGCTATATTCAACCCTCAGATATTCACCCCAAATATATTATTGTGATATGATTTTTTGTTTGATGTTCCTGCTAAATCCACTTAGTTATCATTAAGCCTCATGTACAGTGAATACTGATCAATATTACAGACCAGTAGGCACTCAGTGTACCACTATCTGGAGTCTCCGTGAGGCATCACATTCTGTTCTAGAAGCTAAACTTGTAGGATAGAAGAGCTCTGTTTAGATTTAAAGAAATGCATCAACACCCATGAGGGTCAATAAAGGGCTGAGACATTCATCCTTCAGATATTGACCCAAAATTAACTATAGTTTGGGGCACTTACATTTACTCGATTGATGTTCTTGTTGTGCCCACTTGGTCCTCATTATTCCTCATGTACAGTGGCATATTGAGTGAATACTGATCACTATTACACACCAGTTAGCACATCATGCACCACCATTTGGTGTCTCCATGAGGATTCACATTATGTTTTAGACACCAAACTTCTTGGGTGTAAGAGCTCTGTTTAGATTTAAAGAAATGCATCAACACCCATGAGGGTCAATAAAGGGCTGAGATCTTCATCCTTCAGATGTTGACACAAAATTAACTATAGTTGTGGGTACTTACATTTTTTCAATTGATGTTCCTGTTGTGCCCATTTGGTCCTCATTATGGCATATGGAGTGAATACTGATCACTATTACACACCAGTAGACACTCCATGCACCACCATTTGGTGCCTCTATGAGGATTCACATTATGTTTTAGAAACCAAACTTCTTGGGTGGAAGAATTCTATTTAGATTTAATGAAATGCATCAACACCCATGAGGGTCAATAAAGGACTGAGATCTTCATCCTTCAGATGTTGACCCAAAATTAACTATAGTTGGGGGCACTTAAATTTTTTCGATTGATGTTCCAGTTGTGCACACTTGGTCCTAATAATTCTGTTGAGATTTGGAGAAATGCATCAATACCCATGAGCCTCCTTGATTACAAACACTTTAGGGTTTCAATAATCAGCTTGCTAATTAGGGAGACCCATCAAACCTTACGGCTATATTCTTCAGCCCCCAGATATTCACCACAAATTCATTATTGTGGTATTATGATTTTGTGATTGATGTTTCTGTAGAATCTACTTAGTCCTCATATGCCTCATGAACAGTGCCATATGGAGTGAATACTGGTCAGTATTACGCACCAATAGACACTCCATGCACCACCATTTGGTGTCTCCATGAGGCATCACATTCTGTTTTAGAAACAAAACTTCTAGGGTAGAAGAGCTCGGTTTTAGCTGTGGAGAAATGCATCAATACCCATGAGTCATCTTGGTTATAGACCCTTGAGGATATCATTGGTCACTTAGGGTTTTTTCAAATTCGCATGTTATTTAGTGAGACCTTCAAGCCTTGAGGCTTTGTGGGTCCATGAAAGGCTGAGATCTTCATCCCTCAAATATTGATATTGTGTGGACACTTACAATTTATTGATTGATGTTCCTGCTTATTCCATTTGATCTTTATTATGCCTCATGAACAGTAGCTTGTGGTGTGAATACTGACCACTATTATAGACCACATCAATGCATCAATACCCATTAGTCTCTTTGGTCACAGACCCTTGTGGATATCATGGGCCACTTGGGGTTTATTGACATTAGCATGTTATCTTGCGAGACCTTGAGGTTCTGTGGTTCCATGAAAGGCTGAGCTCTTCATCCTTCAGATATTGACCTCAAATTGATTATTATTTGGATACTTCTATCTTCTTGATTGATGTTTCTGTTGAATCCATTGGGTCCTCATTATGCCTCATGAACAGTGGCATATGGTATGAATACTGATCACTATTACAGACCGCATTAATCCATCAATACCCATGAGTCTCCATGGTCACAGACTATTAAGGATATCATGGGCCACTTGTTTTTTTTTTTACATTAACATGTTATGTAGTGAGACCCATCAAGCCTTGAGGTCCTGTGGATCCATGAAAGGCTGAGATCTTCATCCTTCAGATATTGACCTCAAATTGACTATTTTTTGGATACTTCCATTTTCTTGATTAATGTTCTTTTTGGGTCCTCATTATGCCTCACGAACAGTGGCATGTAGTGTGAATACTGATTACTATTACAGACCACATCAATCCATCAATACCCATGAGTCTCCTTGGTCATGGACCATTGAGGATATAATGAGCCACTTGGGGTTTTCAACATTAGCATGTTACCTAGCAAAACCCATCAAGCCTTGAGGCTCTGTGGCTACATGAATGATCTTCATCTCTCAGATATTGACCTCAAATTGACTATTGTGTGGACACTTCCATTTTCTCAACTGTTGTTCTTGTTGAATGCAGTTGGTCCTCATTATGCCTCATGTATAGTGAATACTGATCAGTATTACAGACCGGTAGACACTCCGTGCACTACCATCTGGTGTCTCAATGAAGCATCACATTCCAATTTCGAAACAAAAGTGCTTGAAAAGAAGAGCGCTGTCCAGAGTAAAAAGTCTTGTTGGTTACAGACCTTCAAAGATATTATGGCCCACTTAGGGATTTTTGAAATTAGCATGTTATCTAGCAAGACCCATCGAACCTTGAGAGTCTGTGGGTCCAATAAAGTCTGAGATCTTCATCCATCACATATTGACATCAAGTTAAGTCTTCTGGGAGGGCATTTATAGTTTCTTGATTGAGGTTCCTGTTGAATCCATTTGATCCTCAGGGACATGTAGAGTAAATACTGATCATTATTACAGACTGCTGGGCACTCCATGCACCACCATCTGGTGTCTCCATGAAGCATCACATTTTGTTTTCGAAGCAAAACCTCTTGGGTGGAAGAGCTCTTTTTTGATTAGGAGAAATACATCAATACCCATGAGTCTTCTTAGGCACAGACCTTTGAGGATATCATGGGTCACTTGTGGGTTTTGGAAACTAGTATGTGAGCTAGTAAGACCTATCAAGCCTTGAGGCTCTGTGAAACCATGGAAGGATGAGATCTTCAGATATTGACCCCAAATTAACTATTTTCATGCTTGATGTTCCTGTTGAACCCATTTGGTCCTCACTAAGCCTCATGTACAGTGGCATGAATACTGATTACTGAAGGTACTTTGTGCTCCACTATCTGGTGTCTCCATTAGGCATCACATTTTGTTTTAGAGGCTAAACTTGTAGGGTAGAAGAGCTCTGTCCACATTTGGAAGACTTACTGCAGATTTTCAGCTCCCGGTCCTTACATGTGTTAAGGTTTAACTTATATCATAAAAGTAATAAATAAAATATAAGACTTATTTATATCAATGTTTTGTAGATTTTTGGGTTCATATGAAAATTACACTGGGGGGATCCTTCCGAAGCCTTCGTGAACCTGACCGGTGGGTTGACCATGACATTCGATCTGAAGAGCACTGAGGCCCATACTTACTGGAACATGATAAGTTTGGCGAGTCCAGACACATTGATGGCTTGTATCAGCGACAAGCAGGTAATGGACTATGCGGGACTGTAGCATATACCTACAGGGCATGACATAGGTCCAAAGCAAGGCTCCATATAGGTCAGTGACCCACTGGCAAAGGAGGTCAAGAAAGACCAACATGGTGCATCAGGATTAGGAAAAGATAACAAGGACCAAATATAGATCTTTAGTAGGAAAATGCACTTTCACATATATCCTTATAGGATCAGAGCTCTAATTATTTCATACATAACTCCCAATCACTTCTTACGCTTTACACAGCCATAAAGATAATGGGGTGTTCCCATCTGGCACTTTGATCCCTTATCAGTAGTAATATCATCAAAGTGTGATAGGTGCAGGTCCCATTTCTGGGAATGGGCTTGCCTATGACTCTCCATTCAGTTCTATGGGAGTTCTGAGTACAACAGAGCATTCCGCTCCCCTGTAATGGGAACTCCCATAGAACAGAATAGAGAACAGCGCTCCCCTGTACTGAGAACTGTCATAGAACAGAATGGAGAACACAGTGCTCCTCTGTACTGGGAACTCCCATAGAACAGAATAGAGAACACAGCGCTCCCCTGTACTGAGAACTGTCATAGAACAGAATGGAGAACACAGCGCTCCATTGTACTGGGAACTCCCATAGAACAGAATGAAAACACAGCGCCCCTCTGTACTGGGCACTCTCATAGAACAGAATGGAGAACACAGCGCTCCCCTGTAGCGGGAACTCCCATAGACCAGAATGGAGAACACAGTGCTCCAATGTACTGGGAACTCCCATAGAACAGAATGGAGAACACAGCTCTCCCCTGTACTGGGAACTCTAATAGAGCAGAATGGAGAACACAGTGCTCCACTGTAGTGGGAACTCCCATAGAACAGAATGGAGAACACAGAGCATCCACTGTACTGGGAACTCCCATAGAACAGAATGGAGAACACAGCAATCCCCTGTACTGGGAACTCCCATAGAACAGAATGGAGAACACAGCGCTCCCCGGTACTGGGAACGCCCATAGAACAAAAGAAATGGAGGAACACAGCGCCATCCCCTGTACTGGGAACTCCCATAGAACAGAATGGAGAACACAGTGCTCCCCTGTACTGGGAACTCCCATAGAACACAATGGAGAACACAGCACTCTACTGTAGTGAGAACTCCCATAGAACAGAATGGAGAGTTGTGTAAAAGCATGACCGATCCTCTGTTCTTTATGGAAAATATTGTAGGCCCATTATTGAGATAGGTGCAGGTCCCAGAGGTTCAACCCCTACCTAACTCACTCTAATAGCATACCCAATCGGTATGCCATTAAAGTACGAGATGGGAACATTCTGCAGAGAACTATGGACCAAAACATGAAAAAATGTCCTTATCTGCAGGATATGCCATAAATATTGACCTGAATGACACCTACCTCCAGAATGGAGGTCAACCAGTCCCATCACCGATTGGTAGGGCAACCATTGGCAGGCGTGAACAAAGGCAAGGTTGGGGTTATGGAAATTTCTGTTTTCTGCTGTTTCCATAA
This sequence comes from Phyllomedusa bahiana, assembly GCA_025379985.1. Taxonomy (NCBI): domain Eukaryota; kingdom Metazoa; phylum Chordata; class Amphibia; order Anura; family Hylidae; genus Phyllomedusa; species Phyllomedusa bahiana. The sequence goes on from JAODAL010016465.1 coordinate 10,324, forward strand.
TTCAGATAGAAGGTGTGACAGAGGCCTCCGGTTTTGGAGATAGGTGGGATCCAAGAGGTAGAACCCGTATCTATCAGACTATTATGGCATCTCCTGTGGAGATGGGAATAAACGTCTCGGGCCAACATCATGACTCCAGTAGGAGTTATTCCATAGACATCATAGATGCTCCCAGCAAAATGGACCACAAATTGCAGGGTTTTATGCAAATTTTTATCAAAAAGTTTTTAGGGTGTTTTGGCAAGAATGAGATTGGTGCTTCTTTTATTCTCGTATTCTGTTTTGTAGGATCCTACATTGAAGCAGCCAGGCATAAGGAATCGAAATATAAGGCCGGTAAGACCTTCTTCCTAATTTTAGTGTTATGCTATGGCATCTTATGTCCCAATTCTCCTGGGGGAAGGGAGAGGCTGCAGGAGAATTGCACCCTTGTTGTCAAGACCTTTCACCATGCGATCAGCTTACTTACAGAGGATCCTTGAATCAAAAATGGACCGTCCAAAATGGAGAACCCCTTTAAATATGATTTTTTTTTAAATTTCCTTGATTTGATTGCAAACGTCTTTAATTCTCATTTTCTGTTTTATAGACATCTACATTCAAGCATCAAAGCATAAAGAATCGAAACATGAGGCCGGTAAGATCTTTTCCCTAATTTTGTGTTATACTGTAATGCCTCACTTTTCCTTGGGGGGTGCTGCAGGAGAAGTGATCACTTGTCTTTAAGACCTTTCACCATGTGGTCAGCTTATTTAAAGGGAATCTTTGTATCAAAAAGAGACGGTCCAAAATGGAGAACTCCTTTAAATATGAACAAACCTTATCTCTTTTATAGATCAGAGGACAGAGGAGTCTGGAGAGGACAGTTCAAGTTCAGACTAGCCCAGGGAAGCGGGGAAAACCCCTGATGGCCGCAGGGCATGTCAACCCCTGAGAATAGCAGACATGGGACTGCTTTTCAGGGAGAAAGGTAGAAAGAGAGGCAGAGTGCAAAAGTCATGTGCAGCATGTGCAGTCATGTACTGTTGTACAGGAGCAGTATGGGGGAAGAATCAACTCCACTGTTGGGCTTCGAGAATCATCTCCATTGGTGGTTCCCCAAAAATTAACTCTACTGGTCGGCTCCAAGAATCAACTCCACTGGTGGGCTCCAGGAATCAACTGCAATGGTGGAGCCCAGGAATCATCTCCACTGGTGGGCCCCAAGTATCAACATTACTGGTGGCCCCAAGAATCAACTCCACTGTTGGTCCCCAAGAATTAACTTCATTGGTGGTCCCCCGGAATTATCTCCACTTTTGGGCCCCAGGAATTATCTTCACTATTGTGCCCCAAGAATCAACTCCAATGGTGGGGTCCAAGAATTACCTCCAATGGTGAGGTCCAAGAATCAACTCCACTGGTGGCCCCAAGAATCAATTCCAATGGTGGGGTCCAAGAATCAACTCCAATGGTGAGGTCCAAGAATCAACTCCAATGGTGGGGTCCGAGAATCAACTCCAATGGTGGGGGCCGAGAATCAACTCCAATGGTGGGGGCCAGGAATCAACTCGACTGATGGTCCCAAGAATCAACTCCACTAGTGGGCCCCAAAAATCAACTCCACTTTTGGGCCCCAAGAATTATCTCCACTGGTGGACCCCAAGAATCAACTCCACTGGTGACGCCCAAGAATCAACAACACTGGTGGGCCCAAGAATCAACTCCATTGGTGACGCCCAAGAATCAACTCTACTTTTGGGCCCCAAGAATCATCTCCACTGGTTTGTCCCAGGCACCTTTGTCAAACACTGGACTGCAGAGTCTAGAGGTAGCTAACTTCTGTCTCTCCATTCAGAGCATAGGGAGGTCAGGATAGATAGCTATTGGCCAGGTGCTCTTTAATCCCACAGTTTATGTGTATGGCCAGCTTTAGATATTATTTGAATCATTCTAATGATAGAACTTGTTCTTACAGAGGATCTATGCCGGAAACAGGAGGGGCAGTGGCCTCAACAATGTAAGTAGACAACCTCATGATGATCAGCTGAGGCATGACTTGAAGATACTGGGCCATAGCACAAAATCTGTAGCAAGGCCTACCATGTGCCATTTTAATATTTTGCTTTCTTCTGTGGCATATTGGGCATTTTAGCCTTCCCAGCTACACCTATAAGGACAGTGATTAGTAACTTACACTGCAGATTAGTGATCAGTATTGTTGTGCGGAAAGAACCCTGATTCAACACTGGCTCATCCAAACTTGTGGGAAAATTCAGGTTTGGGACGCCCTAAACTAAAACTTTTCTTCTAACCCTATCGCTAATACTAACCATAGTTGAAGTTTGGTTGTTTCGGGTGTTTTAAGTGTTATCTTGCCTTTCAGCATCACTCCAGGCCTTGTTTATCTCCTGCCATGAAGTCACTTATAGTTTCTTTAGGTCACGCCTATATTAGGTAAAGCAAAATTGGCGTGGGGCGTGATGTCGGATGTAATGTGTTATATCCCTTCACAAAACATAGGGGTGACCAAAGGAAACTGTAAGTGACATCACTCATCACCGGGCGCAACACAACTAAAGACTGGAGACAAGCAGGACCCAAAGAAATGCTAGAAAGAGAGTAAACCCCTAAAATCCCAACTCAAGTTCTAAAGCCCCTTTAGGATTGAGGTTGATTTTTTTTGTCAATTTTCAGCAAAATTTAAGTCGGGCCAATCCAGATCGAATTGCTTAGTGACAGGTCAAATTTGTCATTAACCTGAATCTAGAGTGCAAGACTAATGGCATTGGTTGGCTGCAAAAACTTAAATGGATCTTGCCAAATTACACTTTGGGTCTTATGTTTGAAAACTGTCTGTTGCCCATAACAACCAATCAGAGCCCATAGCAACCAATCAAGGGACAACAACCAATCAAACCCATAGCCACCAAACAAGAACATGCAACCAATCAAGCTCATAGCAAAACCCAAAAAAGCCCTTTGTAACAATCAGAGCCTATAGAAACCCAAACAAGCCCTAGCAACCAATCAAGCCCAAGAAAACCCAAACAGAGCTCATAGAAACCCAAACAGGCCATAGCAACCAATCAAGCCTATAGTAACCACAGACCTATAAACCCCTCAGAGCTCAAACAACCAAACAAAGCCCCAATAACCATCAGAGCCAAGTAACCCCAACAAGCCCAATAACCAATCAGAGCCCAAATAACCAATCAAGCTAGCAACCAAAACGAGCCATAGTAACCCAAAACAGACCATACAACCATTAGCCCACAAAAACCAATACAGCCAATACGACCAATCAGAGCTCATAGCAACCAATCAGAGCACAGAGCGACCCTCAGAGCCCTGAAACCAAAACAGAGCTCATAGTAAAAAATCAAGCTCAAGCAACCCCAAACCAGCCTATAGTAACCAATCAGACCCCTAGCCACCAATCAGAGCCCCACAAACAAAACATAGCCATACAACCAATCATGGGTCATAGAACCAATCAGAGTCATAGCAACCAATAAGGGGCCTATAGAACCAATCAGAGCTATAGCAACTCAATTAATGTTCTTAGTTAACCAATCAGAGCCAAAGCAAACCAATCAAGCCCATAGCAACCAATCAGAGCCATAGCAACCAATCAAGCCATATCAATCAAACAGAGACCAAAGAACCAATCAGAGCCTCATAGTAACCAATCAGAGCTCATAGCAACCAATCAGAGCATATAGTAACCAATCAGAGCTCATAGCAACCAATCAGAGCATATAGTAACCAATCAGAGCCTATAGTAACCAATCAGAGCTCATAGCAACGCAACCAAGACAGCTATAGTAACCAATCAGAGCTCATAGCAACCAATTAGCCCTCACAGAAACCAATCACAGCTCATAGCGACCAATCAGAGCTCATAACAACCAATCAGAGCTCATAGCAACCAACCAGACCTCATAACAACCAATCAAAGCTCAGCTTTAATTCCATATAGTGCTCTGTAAAAAGAAATTCTGAGCTCTAATTAGCTGCTATGGGCTCTGATTGGTTAATATGAGCTCTGGTTGGTTGCTATGGGCTCTGATTGGTTGCTATGGGCTCTGACTTGTTGTTATGGGTAACAAAGACAGTCTTACTGCTTGACAGTTTTCATACATAGGGCCCTTTGTTTTCTCATCATCACCATAGATCATCAATATGATGGAAGGGGTGTATTACGTTGCATAGGGTTGGGATGTAGCCTGTAACTATAAAAACCCACAAAACAGCTTTCTGGACAGTAGGATAGGGGATTTTTACCTAGGACCATGTCCAGAGTCATTTCATTGTCTGTTTTTTATGTAGATCGATGGAGACAACAAAATTAATACAACAGAGTATACATAACCTGTAACTTTCCACTGTACATTGTCTTTATCATCTGTATTCCTCCCAGAATCACCTGGAACAGTTCATAGACAACCCCCATGAGGATCTCCATACAGATAACATCAATGAGAACAAGCAGGTAAGTCAGGTAGATGATGGTATATGGGAAGATGCAGGTGCTTTTCATGCTGCTTTGTTAGGAATCTACCCCTGTTCCATCCAGGAATGCCCTTAAAATGCTAAAAGTTCCCTTTAAATGCACCATTTGCATACATTCTGCCCTTTTTAATCAGAAGATGAGCAGTCACTTATCCCTCTTGCTGTGGTAATAGCCACACTCCGAGCCATTGGATTTCTTCTAGCTTCGATGCCGAGGTAGATGGACATCAGAGCTCAGCATAAGGAGAATGAATCACCATTGGTGATGTACATTCATAACAATATGCTTAAAAATTTCTCAGATGTCCACGTTTTACTGCTGGCAGTAAATGGGTCCTCACTCCGGACAGCGGGTGCACTCTTGTTGGAGTTCCCTATACTGAACACCCAGCCGGGTTTTTATCACCTCTCCACGCCCCGCACTTGCCTTTTCTCTGGCATCCCGTGCCTGCATTCTAACCTAGGGCATTTTGTTGAGTTCCCTTACTGAACACCCTGTCATTACGCTCACCTCCACGCTCCTGCACTGCTTCCTGACCGCTGGGACCGGGGCCGTGCATTCAACTAGGGCCACTCTGTTGGAGTTCCCTATACTGAACACCCTGTCATTACCTGCTCACCTCTCCACGCTCCTGCACTGCTTCCTGACGCTGCTGGCATCCTGTGCACGTGCATTCTAACCCTAGGGCGCACTCTTGTTGGAGTTCCCTATACTGAACACCCAGCCGGTTCCTACTCACCTCTCCACGCTCCTGCAATGCTTCCTGCTGCTGCTGGCATCCTGTGCACGTACATTCTAACCCTAGGGCGCACTCTTGTTGGAGTTCCCTATACTGAACACCCTGTCATTACCTGCTCACCTCTCCACGCTCCTGCACTGCTCCGTGCCGCTGCTGGCATCTGGTGCACGTGCACTCTCACCCTAGGGCGCACGTGCCTGCCCTTTTAGATTGAAAGGGCCTGCGCATCATCGGTGCTCCAATGGCTGGCCACCACCTAAGAGTTAATGAACCTTCTTTCCTCTGCTCTGGGCCAGTTGTTTGCTGTCCATCTGTGATCCTGTCACTTGTTCTCTAGATGTGTCCAACAACTTATATCTCTGCTGAGCACCTACAACGCCGTCAATATCAGAGCCCTCTCCTTGATCTATGTATTTGAACCAACACAAATCAAGATAGACCACACAGTGCTTACATTTTCTTTCTCTTTACTCCTATAGTCATCATCATTTAGATCCACATGATGATTGCACTTCATAAAAGTAGAAAAAGTCAGTGAACTCAGACTACCTGGAAAAAAACATTTCCTTTGCTGTCTTTCCAAGCTTGACATAGAGGATCTAGTCTCCTCGAAACATTGCACAGGTGTGCATCCAGGTCATTGCCAGGGGTCCCACTGCTAAGCCTACAGTGGCTCTATATAGATTGAGAAGACAGGAAAAGGTTCAGTTTTGCTCCAGATAAGTCTGAGTATACCCACTTTTTCTATTTTTATGAAATGCTATCATCATGTGGATGTAAATTATGATGAACATACAGTTGAAACCAGAAGTTTGGTCTGGAACCCGGCGAGGTTCAGGGCACAGGTAGTTTTATCCAGGGCACAAACCTCGGATAAAACTGCCTAGCGATGTCCTTGGTTCAGGCTCTGGGTGACTCTACTGCTTCAGACTTCCCCTTACTATTCAGGCTGTGGGAGGTTCTACAGATCAGGCTTCCACTTCCGGTTCAGGCTGTTGGCAAATCTAAAGCTTCAGGCTCTCACTTCTTGTTCAGGTTGTGGGCAGTTCTACAGCTTCAGACTCCCACTTCCTGTTCAGGCTGTGGGCAGTTCAGCAGCTTAAGGGTCCCACTTTCTGTTCAGACTGTGGGCGGTTCTGCAGCTTCAGGCTCATACTTCCTGTTCAGGCTGTGGGCAGTTCTACAGCTTCAGGCTCCCACTTCCTGTTCAGGCTGTGGGCAGTTCTGCAGCTTCAGGCTCCCACTTCCTGTTTAGGCTGTGGGCAGTTCTACAGCTTCAGGCTACAACTTCCTGTTCTGGCTGTGGGAAGTTCTACAGCTTCAGGCTACAACTTCCTGTTCAGGCTGTGGGCAGTTCTACAGCTTCAGGCTACAACTTCCTGTTCTGGCTGTGGGCAGTTCTACAGCTTCAAGCTCCCACTTCCTGTTCAGACTGTGGGCAGTTCTACAGCTTCAAGCTCCCACTTCCTGTTCAGGCTGTTGGTGGTTCTACAGCTTCAGGCTCATCCTTGCTGTTCAGGCTCTAGGTGGTTCTTCATCTATAGGCTCCCACTTCCTGTTCAGACTGTGGGCAGTTCTACTACTTTAGAACCGTCCCCCAAAACGATAAAATACCGGATGGATTCATAAACATAATCTGACCAGTATTTTAAATATGCTAAGTGGACGTACCCTAAATGACAAGCTTTCACCCTTTAGTGCTCTATAGCCTTGTGTACTACTTTTCTCACATCATTTTGGAAGAATTTTGGCTGCTTTTCTCTACAACGTTACTTTAGTTAATTGGGATTTGTGAATGTTCATCTTAAGGTCCCATCACAGCATTTTAACTGGGTTGAGGTCTGGACTTTGGCCGTTGCAGCTCCTTGATTCTTTTCCTTTTCAGGCATTGTGTTGTAGATTTGCTGCTTGGGATCATTGTCCAGTTTCCTGACCCAGTCTCATGCAAGCTGTTGGATAGATAGCCTCATTTGTTTTTACTATACTTTGGCACACAAGAATTTCATGGTTGACTTAATGACTGCAAAGAGCCCAGGTCTTGTGGCTACGAAAAACACTTAAATGTGGAGTCTGAGATGTAGCTCTTGGATTTTTTGGAATTGTGCAGGATGTCCACTCCTGGAACATTGTCCACTGTGTTGAATGATTTCCACTTGTGAATAAGCCTCTCACCGTAGAATGCTAAACTGTTTGAAAATGCCCCGATAACTCTTGCCAGATTAATGGCAGCAACAATTGCTTCTCTAAGGTCATTACGGATGTCTTTCCTTCTTTGCATTCTGTTGACTCACTCCTACATGCTTTACCACCAAACTGCCAAAACTCCTGCCTCTACTTAGATGCTCACATATGCTGATGATAAATTAATTAAAGGAATTTGATTAGCAGCACCTGACCATAGAAGCAATAAGGGTGTACTTAATTTTTCATACACTGCTTCTGCATTTTGACTTAGTTTTTTTTTTAACTAATAATGATAAATTAGAATCTTATTGTTCACCACAGGTTGTATTTACCTAATACCAAGATCTTCTAAGGGCCTGATGATTTTTTTTTTAATTATTTCCTGATACATAAAGCCATGGAATGCATAGGGTGTGCTTACTTTTTTCTCATGGCTGTACTGATCACTTTATATATGGAGCTGAATATCAGAAGTAACTGAACATGGTATGGCTGTATTTTTAGTGTGTTGCACCACAGTGTTACTGATTGGTTGGAAGGGGCAACAAAGACAGTTTTACATTTGGTCTGACCTCACTTGGAATGTGCTGTTCAGTTCTGGGCTCGATTTTATAGAAGAGATCTAATGGAGCTAGAAAGAGAGTGCAAAGATGAGCAACCAAACTTCTAAGGGGAATGGAGCTCCATTATGAGGAGAGGTTAGTAGAATTGAACTTATTTAGTCTTGAGAAAAGACGGCTTCGGGGAGACATGAGTAACTAATATAAATACATAAATGGTCCCTACAAAAAGTATGGGGGAAAAATATTTCATGTAAAGCCTCCTCAAAAGACAAGGGGACATTCCTTCCGCCTGGAGAAAGAGAGGTTCAATCTTAAGAGGAAAAAAGCGTTCTTCACTGTGAAAACTGTGAATCTGGAATAGCCGCCTGAGATGCTGGTCACAGCAGGAACAGGTGAGGGTTTCAAGAAAGGCCTAGATACCTACCTGAAACTAAAGAATATTAATGTGTATGTAGCCATGTAAAATTCTGGATGGCTGGTGGCGGCTCTGGGGTCAGAGATGGGGTCTCCACTGGAGCAGATTGGTTCTTGCCTTGTGGGTTTCAGGGCATTCACCAGTGGGGAGGCTGGGCTTAAAATCCTTGTCTCCCTCCCTTCAACCACATTTCCCCCACCCTTGGTTGAACTTGATGGACACGTGTCTTATAGTTTCATAGTTTCATAGTTTCATAGTTTGTAAGGCCGAAAAAAGACGAGACGTCCATCTAGTTCAGCCTGTTGTGCTAAGGTGTTGATCCAGAGGAAGGCAAAAAACCCCAATGAGTTAGAAGCCAATTGTCTTCATTTGAGGGAAAAATTCCTTCCCGACTCCAATCTGGCAATCGGAAAAATCCCTGGATCAATGACCCCTCTCCTGAATCCTAGTCACTATAACTTGTTATATTATTACGCTCCAGAAATGCATCCAAACCCTTTTTGAACTCTGTTAGTGAATTCACCATGACAAGTCCCTCTGGCAGAGAGTTCCACAGTCTCACTGCTCTAACAGTAAAGAATCCCTTTCTGTGTTTATGTAGAAACTTTCGTTCCTCAAGACGTAGAGGATGCCCCCTTGTTCTAGATACAGCCCTGGGTATAAATAAATCTTGGGAGAGATCTCTATATTGACATTTGATGTATTTAAACATATTTATTATTTCCCCCTGAAGCTTTCTTTTCTCTAAACTAAATAACCCTAATCTCATCTTTCTGTGTATTGTAGTCCACCCAGTCCTTTTATTATTTTTGTTGCCCGCCTTTGTACCTGTTCAAGCTCTACAATGTCTTTCCTGTGCACTGGTGCCCAAAACTGTACACAATATCCCCTGCATGGTCTAACCAGTGACTTGTATAATGGGATAATAATGTTCTCATCAAGTGCCTCTATGCCCCTTTTAATGCACCCCATGATCCTATTTGCCTTGGCAGCTGCTGCCTGACACTGGCTGCTACAAGTAAATTTACTGTCCACCAGGATTCCCAAGTCCTTCTCCAGTCACTTTTACCCAGTGTTTTTCCATTTAACATGTAATCATATAATGGATTTTTCCTCCCCATGTGCAGATCCTTGCATTTATCTGTGTTATACCTCATCAACCATTTCCCGGCCCAGGCCTCCAACTTATCCAGATCCCTTTTTCAACCATTCTAACTATGTAACTATTTAGACAGTTTTGATAAATAAGGTCCTGTAGGTTACAGGGTTAGGCCCCGTTCACACGGCTTATTCCCGACGGATTTGTGCGCCGTATTGAGCGCACAAATCCGCCGTGAATACGGGGCGGGACGGGGGCGGGGCCGGAGCGCGGCGGGGGCGCCGCTCCCGGCCCCATAGACAATGCATTGTTACGGCGCGTCCGCGCCGTAAATAATGTGCATGTCACTTTCTCCCCCCGCGGCGGATTTGCCGAGCGGGTTGGATAGAAGGAATCCACTGTTCTCTATGAGAGCAGTGGATTACCGTAATGACTCCGACGGATTGGCGCCGTATTGAAGCGCCAATCCGTCGGCAAATAAGCCATGTGAACGAGGCCTTAGAGTGGTGCTAACAGCAAATACTGAACGGGGCACCATCCAATGTAAGCCCAGTGTAAATGAGCGGCACGGACGTACAGTGTGGCCTTATAGACTGCTACAGGGCCGGATTATAGACACAAAACTCGAAGCTTGGACATACGACCACCATGTGCCTGAGGCCTTAATGTGATCCTGTTTATTGGGAATATTTCTGCATTTTCTCCAAATGTTTCTACAAATCCAAAGACCAAATCATAGTCATGGAGGGTAATGGTGGTTACATTGTGTTTTCAGAACTTTTTCTTCCCCACATGCTAAAGTTGAATTGTGCACGTCCTATATTTTCCTGCGTCGGTTCAGATACAGTTTTATTTTCCTGGTGATAAAAATGTTGACTTGCTTGTTCCTCAAAGAAGAAAGCCTCCAAGCAATTCTGCTGGAACATAGCTTTTCTGGGCTCACCTCCAACCTGTAGCTGCGTCTTTCAGACATTCCTCGGCTTCAGTATTTTTCATGTTTGCTGGGGCAACGTCTGTAGAACTTTCTGAAGTTTCTCTGATATTGTTAAAACTTTTGACTATAACCTTAAGACCAAGGGCGACATGTATGAATGGGGCTGTGCCATTTCTTTTGCCATGCTTTGAGCCAAACAAATGTTGTAGCCCTGTTCTATAGATGTATAAACCGTTGCACGACAAAACTTGTCGCAATCTGCGCCAAACACGACACTTTTGAATGTGTCATCAGAGGCGTAGTTCTAGGGGGTGCAGAGGTAATGTCGCGACAGGACCCTGCAGCGCGAGGGGGCCCGGTATTGTAAATAGCACAAGATAATGGGGGCCCCATTTCACTTTTTGCATTAGAGCCCTAGAGCTTGAGGTTAAGCCTCTGTGTGCCATAGTTGCGGGGGCGTCGCTCCCGAGCGATACGATGCACCAAAAATGCTCCAAAGTTTGGCGCGACACTGGTACAAATCAATACCAGTTTCAAAGTGGCTGAGATTACTTTTGGTGGAGTACGGGACACATGTACAAGTGCTGGGAGACACTATCATACAGACTCAATCCAATATCAGCAGCTCTACTAGCACTAAAAAACAACCAAAAAGAACAGAGGAATTTTTGGAAAAGCATTTCTGCTACTTGGGATACATGAAAAAATGTTGAGGTTCTTAGTGCACATTCCTGATCAAAACTGTATAAGCCCACCTGCCATCTACAAGGCGACCTCAATACAGGTGGGAACCTACGCCACATATCACCTCTCTTGGTGCCTGTTCAGACATCCACATTTCAGGGAGAGTAGATCGGCTTCCAAAAACGTGAATGGACTTTGCAGGAATACTCATGGTTGGTCCACTACATGACGTTTTCGTAAGCCTACCGCAAACAGATGGGATGTACAGATTGCATAGATTTGGTTGTAGCCTTTAAACATCTAAAAGTTAGACAGCGTATTTTAGACGGGCAGTGTAAGAATGTACCAGATTTATCATAGTGTCTGCTCAATCACAAGGCCTTATGGGAAAGGGCTGAGAAGCTCACGCACCCTCTATTGGATTTGTTACATCCAATAGAGGGTGCTTGAGCTTCTCATCTTCTTTCCCATAATGCCTGGGGATATGCAGATGCTTAGAAGAGGGAAAAAGGGCAATTCAAACTCTACACACCATTTGGTGCTCTCCTTTCCTCAAGGAGAGATGTTCCCCTTTCTGAGTGTCTGCTCAATAAATTGGTGCAGCTTTAGAATCGTCTCACTTTTAGACCAGTATTTTTTTGGGCTCACTTTTGGTGCACTTTTGGCACAGCGTTTCGCGTCATAGCCATGCCCATTTTCAAGGAAGGCCACTTTCCGTCAAGCCACACTCACCTAAAAAGCAGTGTGCAGGAACTGTCTTGAGCCCATAATAAAGGCGTCTGGGACATGTTCCACCAAATTTGTAAATTTTAAGACACTTTTCTGATGCAACCTCATTTGTAAATGAGGCTTATTGTTCCTTACAGGAAATGTCAACCCTTCAGATTCAGATCACAGTAAAATTTTACCCAAATTTGAAAGCTTCGGGTCGGCCAGAATTGAATTTTTACCATTAATCACCCCCAAAACTCTGTAAGTGCAACTATTTTTAAGTTTGAGTTACAATTTTTAGGCTATATAAGGGTTAACTTACCACTGTGCGGGGCTTTGGTGTCTGGTGGCGCCATGAATCTAGGGTCTCTTCCAGTCCCAGGTCATATTAGGCTAGGTTGATGCGACGTGGAGCCTGAAGTGATGTCAGAGCGGAAGTGGAAAAGTAAGCCGCCATGTTACTGCTACTATTACTTCCTGTATATTTTGGTACACTCTTCTGCATTATGTCCATAAATATAATGCAAAGCGTCGTTCAAGCGATCACGCCCCACAGTGATCAAGTACCGCTGGGTGTCTGCATGTACAAGTAATTTTATTTTTTTAAATAATAAAAGCTCAAAACACCCCCTTATTGGCATTTTACAAAAAAAAAAAAAAAAAAATTGTTATTGTCGCGTCTGTAAAAGTTTGATCTATTAAAATATAACATCTTTAATCCTGTGCGGTGAATACCATACAAGAACAAAAATAATACCAAAATGAAGGTATTTTTTAGTCAATTCATGGCCCCCAAAAATTGGAATAAAAAGTTATCCAAAAGTCCCATGTGCCCCAGTAGTACCCATGAAAACTACACATCAGCGAGCAAAAAACAGCTGTCCATCAGATACATAGATGCAAAAACAAAAAAGTTTTTTTTGTAAAAAATGGAGTTGTGGCACATATTTAAAAAATAGAGAGTGTTTTTAGATTTTTTTAGATAAGTACTAAAACATAAAGGACTCTGCACATTTGGTATCACCGGAATTGCAGAATACAGATAACATGTCAATCATACCAAAAAGTGAACTCCATCAAAAAACGAAAGCCCTGAAAAAATGGTGCAAATACGTTTTTTACCTTACACCATGCATTGAATTTTTTGGGGGTTTCCCAGTGCAATATATGGTAAGATCAATGGCACCATTAAACAATACATCCTGTCCTGTAAAAAAACAAGCCCTCATATGGCTATGTAGTTGGAAAAATAAAAAAGTTATGGCTTGGGGAAGGTGGGGAGGAAAAAATGAACACAACAAAATAAAAAATACCTTATGATTTTCCTTTGCTTTCTCTATTTCTCCCAGAATCATGCAAAACAGTTTCTAGACGACGCCCCTGAGGATCTTCATGCATACAGCATCAATGAGAAGAGACAGGTAAGTCCTGTAGATGAGATGATGGTACATGAGGAGAGGCCGGACCATACTTACGCCTCATGACATTGAGACTAAATACGCCCCCATTTAGGCTTGGTTCACATACAGTGGGGAAAGTATTTGATACACTGAAGATTTTCCACCTACAAAGAATGGGGAGGTCTGGACTTTCTTATTCAACTGTGAGAGACCGAATCTAAAAAAAAATCTAGAAAATCCCATTGTAAAATTTTTAAATAAATAATTTTCCTTTTATTACATGAAATAAGTATTTGATACAATAGAAAAATAGAACCTAGTATTTGGTACAGAAACCTTTGTTTGCAGTTACAGAGGTCAGACGTTTCCTGTAGTTCTTGGCCCAGTTTGCACGCACTGCAATAGGGATTTTGGCCCACTCCTCTATAAACATCTTCTCCAGATCTTTCAGGTTTTGGGGCTGTCGCTGGGATATGTTGAATTTCAGCTCCCTCCAAAGATTTTCAATTGGGTTCCGGTGTGGAGACTGGCTCGGCCACTCCAGGACCTTGAAATGCTTCTTACAGAGCTGCTCCGTATTTGCCCGGGCTGTGTGTTTTGGGTCATTGTCCTGCTGGAGGACCCAGCCACGACCCAACTTCAATGCTCTTACTGAGGGAAGCCGAGGTTGTTGGTCAAAATCTCGTGATACATGGCCCCATTTATCTACCCTTCAATACGGTGTATCGTCCTGTCCCCTTTGCAGAAAAGCCCCCCAAAGTATGATGTTTCCACCCCCATGTTTCACGGTTGGGACGGTGTTCTTGGGGTTGTGCTCAACCTTCTTCTTCCTCCAAACACGGTGAGGGGAGCTGATACCAAAAAGTTGTATTTTGGTCTCATCTGACCACATGACCTTCTCCCGCCTCCACTGGATCATCCAGATGGTCATTGGTGAACTTCAGACATGTGCTGGGGCGATCAGGGGGAGCTTGGGTGCCCTGCAGGATTTTAATCCATGATGGCGTAGTGCGCTACCAACGGCTCTATTCAGGTCATTGACCAGGTCCTCCCATGTAGTTCTGGGCTGATTCCTGACCATTCTTAAAACCATCCTTACCCCACGAGGCGGAATCTTTCATGGAGCCCCAGATTGAGAAAGATTGACAGTCCTCTTGTGTTTCTTCCATCTTCTAATAATTGCACCAACAGTAGTTGCCTTCTCACAAAGCTGTTTGCCTATTGTCCTGCAGCCCATCCCAGCCTTGTGCAGGTTGCAGACAGCTCTTTGGTTTTGGCCATGGTGGAGAGGATGGAGTGTGATTGTGTGGACAGGCGTCTTGTACATAGGTAACAAGTTCAAACAGGTGCAATTAGGTAGAGTGCAAAGTAGGAGGTTTTTTTTATAGAAAAACTAACAGGTCTGTGAGAGTGACAATTCTTGCTGGTCGATCGGTGATCAAAGAATTATTGAATACAATAAAATGCAAATGAAGTATTAAAAAATTTTACAAGGGGATTTTCTGGATATTTTTTTAGATTCTGTCTCTCACAGTTGAAATGAACGTACGATAAAAATTACAGACCTCTCCATTCTTTGTAGGTGGGAAAAATTGCCAGTGTATCAAATACTTATTTTCCCCATGTGTATGTGTCGGAGGTTCCGTTCAGAATCTCAGCTGCATGTTCCATTGGGAATGATGAAAAAAAACCTCATCCTGTCTTTCCGTCTAAACAACAGACACCACTGCGGATACCAACGGACCCATTGTAAATAATAGGATCCACCAGGCGCTGTCAGTGTCTGTTGTCAAAGAAATCCTTTAGTTTCCATTTGAACCATTGTGAACCTCAGATGCAGATATGAGCCAAGCCTTAGTCGCCTGCCATTTTGGGGGCAATGCCCAAAGCATGCATAAGGTTGAAAGGAATTTAACCTCGTACACATGATGTATGAGTAAGTCCTGGTACAGGTAAGGTCCTATGTAGCGGGATTACTCAGTACATTTGCTACAGAGGAGGATGGTGACACCCACCGCTAACAGCAGGGAATGGAGCCGGTTCCGATCCCCGCTGTTTAACCCTTTACTCACTTGCAGGATCACCATCAGAATTTTTAGGGCACCAAACAGCCGAAGCCTGCATTCGTCCCCCTTTCTTTCTTTTCATGCTTCCATCCGATCCAGACCGCCATGACGACCGCAACCTGAGACTTCTCACTTTTCTATCATCTTTCCACCCACTCTATCCCTCCACCTGAGCTCTCTATCACTGTCAATGGCTACACTCTCTCCGGCTCCACAAGTCCGCTGCCTTGGGATAACCTTTGACTCCTCTCTTTCTTTCAAACCGCACATCCAAACCCTCACCTCTGCTGCCGCCTCCACCTGAAAAATATCTCCCGAATCCGCTCATTCCTTAACTCTGAAAGCACAAAAATGCTAGTTCATGCCATCGTCATCTCCCGCCTTGACTACCTGCAACATCCTTCTCTGTGCCTCTCCAGCTAGCACCCTTCCCTCCCCTCCAATCTCCCTAACCTCTGCAGCCCGTCTTACTCCCACCTCTCTCCTCCTCCTGCCCTCCCCCCTCTGCCAATCTCTGCACTGGCTACCAATTGCCCAGCAAATTCAGTTCAAGTTACTAACCCTGACCTACAAGGCTCTCCATGACCTCTCCCCTCCATATATCTCTACCGTAATCTCCAGATATCTCCCCTCACGCAATCTCCGCTCCTCACCAGGACCATTCTCCTCTGCTCTCCCTCTCAGCTCCTCACCACAATGTCTCCAAGACTTCTCTCCCTAGGCATCCCCCACCACTCTGGACACTCACGCCCAACACATCAGACTCTCCTCCACTTTCACCAGCTTCAAAAGCACCCTAAAACCCATCTCTTTAGGAGCCTATGACCTACAATACCCCATTTGTCACTACACAACCCTCCCACAAAATTCCGCCCCACCACCTCGTCGCTCCCCTTGTAGATGTAGCCCTCCTGGGTGTAAAGAAACGGCCGACTAACCCGGCTGGAGTACTTTCTGTTTAACGTTACAATAAAAAGTGAATACAAACAGTTCACAAAGTAGTTATTCAACAGGTTTGGTGATTAAGTCTTTCAATCCTCTTCGTGGTCTCTCTTAGCGGCAAGCCTGCACGTGGGGAGACTCCCTCTCCCACAATGCCGTGTTCTGAGAACAACCAAGCGAGCTCTTCTATTAGGACACTTGCAGAGGCACTGGTAAACCCTTTATACTGATGTGGTAGTAGTCTAGCTCCACCAAACCTCTAAACAGAGCAGGGAGTCACCACTCTCTGCCCTCCCGAACTTCTCTTCTCTACATGCCTCAGTCAGGCTGCCCAACTCCTCCCTTGTTCCTCTTCCTGTCCCTGTGTCCCCTCAAACGTTTCCCCCTGTAATCAGGCAACTACCAACACTTCATCTCAAATGTCAGGCAGCCATTCTAACTTGGGTTGAGAGGGACTTACTACAGCCCCTTGTTACAACCTCTTCCCCAGGGCTTAAGGGTTGCCCGTCCCGTAACCTGAGTTTTCACCACATATTCTTCATAACGGCTTGGCATTCTGCCACAGTAGATAAGGAGAGGTAGGAGAGTAGGGCGTTGGGATTGCCGTATCTGTGTGGGCTTCAGGTCCCGGTGAAACCCTGGTTCTGCAGCGGCACACTTGACTTGATTCCAGTGGTGGTGGATTTATCCAATGGGGGAAGCCACCACTCCTCATCAATATCTGGGGCACTCGAGGAGTCGGGGCACTCTCTTTGGGGGCAGAGCGGCTTTGCTACAAAAGTACATGGTTCTCAACAGGTTCCGTATGCAACATTCTGGTCGGACCCTTGCCCTCCCTTCCAGCCTTACTTCAAAAGACTGGTATATGGGTGGGTTGGCGGATCACTTCGTAGCCAGTGGGATACCCATCGCCAACATAGTTTTTCCCTTTTTCCCTCTGGGCGACTAATGTTCCTTACCATGACTCGTTCCCCCACTGTGCAAAGGAAAGCTCTCTCAATTCTCGATTCACTGGCCAACTTCGCGGAGGTCATCCGGCGACAACCAGGTCATAAATTTTTCTGCACCTTACTGCGATGAATTCTCTCCACCAAGTTTGGGGATCCACTTTGGTTCTTCCCCCTCACTCGGGGTCATCTATGAGCGTGAATGGGGCATCTTCCATTTCTTCCGAACATCAGCATGAAAGTCCGAATATCCCGTGGTTGGATTGTATTGAGATATTATTATAGACCACCACCAGCTCACCACAAAGTCCCGGCCACCCTCACCCCTCTTGTCTTCCTCTAAGGCCTTAACATTTGCAGCAAGGTTCTGTTCATGCGCTCTGCAAGTCGCCATGTCCCTGTGGTGGTAGGTAGAGGTCCAGTGATCATTCCTGATTTGTAAGACAAATGACACAGTATCTTCGATAACCATACCCATCAAGCAGGCCCCCCTGATCGAATGTAAGCGTGATTGGGGCAGCCATACGATTAGAATGAAATTCTTCCACAATGCAAGGCGGCGGTCCTCACCTCCCCTGTTTTGAGGAGCCCGGGTCGGGATTCCACCGCAAATTTGGTGAAGTGGACGATTATAACCAACATATATTTTGGAATCCCCGTATGGATTCCTCCACAGTAAGGTAGGTCCCATCATGACCTGCTGAGTGGATAAAATGACTGAATACCTCTCACTGTGCGGCCTGCTGTTCATGGCTCATGCTAACACCACAATTCTACAAATCTGTTTGCAATACATTCTCTGCCAGTTTTTCCTCATGGAGAGGTTGAAAGGTAGTCCTCTGTAGCCACTCAAATAAAGTCATATTAGCAGGGCCAAAATCCCCCTTTTGTCCCTCGTGCACGCCACTGGATATGGGCCCTACCAACTACCACCTCTCGAATGTAACCCTACCACTTGCCAGAACAGGTCAATTTCCGGAGGGCATGTTTTGCACTTGCCGGGTAGAGTACCCCTTCTCGGACCATCCGTCTCCTTCCTGGCTAGCCACAAACTTCTTCCCATCCAGCGACAGGACCATTTCATTTCCTCTGTGTGGGACATTGATTCTGGGGAGCCAAGCCTCTTACCCTGTCGTAAGCTGGGGTCACCGTCACGTCCCCTGTCACTTCTCCATTCCTCACTGTCTCCAGTCCTATTCCATCCACCCTTCCAGTATCTTGGACCGACACAGCTGCGGACCTCTGGAGCAACCTTGTGTCGATTTGAAGTTAGGAGTCTCATTCTCCTCCCTTTCTTCATCGGTGACGCCGCTGGGGGCTTCCACGGGGTTACGGGACAGTGGCATCTGCATTAGTGTGTTTTCTCTACCTGGACGATATCAGCTTGGAAGTTGTACCTTGCTGACCGGCCATCCACCGCTGCTTCTCAAAGCCCCCAACTTGGCTGTATCCAGATGTACCAGGGGATTATTGTATCGGTCACCAGCGTAAACTGTGCGCCTGTTCCAAAATGTCCGCAACTTTTCCTGTTACGGCCCAAAACCACCGCCAATAACCCAGTTTGAAGGAACTGTAATATCCTGGAATCCTCTCCCCATCTCTCCAAAGTCCTAACATGCATACGCGTGACTCCTCTCCTTGGCCGCCCTGTACTTGGTAAGGACCGCCCCAAGCCTTTGAGACTCCCCGTCAGTAATTGTAACACAAAGGGCAAGCTGAAGTCCTGCGTAAGCTTAAGATAGGGGCACTAGTACACAGGACTCTTAGTTTCTAGAAGGCCCATTCAGCATCCTTATTCCAGGAAGTGTTCTAACGCTGGCCTCCTCCGGGCCGCTCCGTCTGGAGAATGAGCATATAACGTGGGGGGCGGCAATCATGGCAAAGTCCTTTTCTATGAACCGTCGGGTATACCCTACAAGTCCGAGGAAAAAAAAAAAAAAGATCTTCAGTTCCTTGGCTGTGTGAGGGATGGGCCACTGCTCACTGCCCAAACTTTGGAGTCCATGGCTTAACCCCATCTTTAAGATACATGTCCTATGTACTCGATACTGTCCCTGAACATGACATTTAGAGGGTTTCAACTTTATACCATCGCGTCTCTAACGCGTGCTAGCACTCGAACCAGCTGTTCTAGGAGTCTCCGCGAAGGTGGGCGAGAATATAATATGTCCGTCCCAAATAAATGAGCAGACATTCGTAATTCCAAATCCCCCAAACACAGTTCCATCAACCTCTGCAAATGTGCAAGGGGCAACATTCCAATCCAAACGGAACATGCTTAAAAACCAAACAGTCCCATAGGAGTAATGAAAGCCGTCTTCTCCCGGTCCTTCTCGGCATATTGGACCGTGCAGTAACATTGGCTAGATCCATCCAAGAGTGGAGAAATACTGAGCCCGTCCCAGGGCCCACCAAGCGAATCTTCAATGCCGGGTAAATGGGTAAGCATCCTCACCGTGCCAAGCGTTAAACGCCTATATCGACACAGAACCCGGAGAGTCCCATCCTTCTTCTTTAACGAAACACGATCGAGAGCCCAGTGGGCTCTTACTGGGCTGAAATCACCTTTGCTCCTGCATTTTGCTTTAACATGTTCTTGACCTCCTGATAAAGGCCGGAGGAATCTGTCGGTAACGCTGCCGAAGCCGGATAGACAATCCCCTGTCGGGATCTCGTGCTCCAAGGTCTGCGTGGATGCCGAAGTCAGCCACAAGAAGGGAGAACGCCCCCATATGGGCCTCCAAAACCAAGGAACAACTTCCCCTTTTTTCTCTACCGTCAACTTAAGGTCCCGTACAGGGCACACTGCGTCATAGACACTCTCTAACCTGAGGGAAGGGATCTCTGCCCTCACCTGGCACAGGATACTATGTACACCTTCTTTCCCCTCTCGGCCACCACTACTCCCAATTCGGGCTGTCCCCAAGGTTCTGTAACCCTCTGTATCGGGTATACCTCTTTCCATGTGTTCTCGAGAAGGTGCAGTGGTCACGCATGATCATTTTACAATCCATGACCCAAACCAGTAACCCTCCCGTGCGAAATACGTCACACAGAGTGCGTCCCCTGCTACCCCTTCAATCTGGAAGGCCGGCTCTTAACCATCACTGAGTACCCTGTAGCCTTCCTATCTGTACGCTACAGGCAGGAGATCAGCAACTCATGCCTTTGCCCTGTACACTATATAGGTTGAGAATGAGGTACCCTAATACTGCCCAGTGGACCCCCGTGACCCTTTTTTTTCCTTTTTCTTCCAGATGTCTGGCTTTTATCCGGCGACTGTCGAAAGCCCGCTGTAAACCTGATGGGGTGGTCGATGATCAGGTACCCAGCTTCCAGTACTTTTCGTCCCAGCTCATGGGCCATCATCCGACAATGCTTGTAGTACATTCATACCCAGAATCACTGGGAGTACATGTGAATCCAAGTGTTCTGTACCACCACCATCTACCCCCTTTCCTTTCAACCAGGTGTCCCCATGAAGCTCAATGTCCAGCTTGCCATGAACTCCTACAATCTGATTAGGAAGGTTTATTAGCGCTTTTGAGACTCACCCAGGAAGGGCCTGGTCTTTAAACATGGCTGTGAAAGTGTCTCTCAACAGCCACCCTAGCGAGGTGGTGACTTGCGAGGCCCGGTATCCACCAGGCAGTAAATTTCCACCCCATTAACCCTGGCTTTTGATTACCAGGCTCTCCCCCAATTAAAGTCTTTGAGGCCTCTCAGCATAGGGCATATCTCCAGCATTTCCTCCTTGCGGATCGCCCCACAACCGCAGCGGCATCTAGTTTAAATCCCCCCTTTAGAGTCTCCTACTCCTGTCGGGTGACAGTTCTTCACTTAGGTGGCCTATTCGTCACAACTCCCAACACCTCGGTCCTGTTATCTCTCATCTCCGTGTAGGCTCCTGTCTTCGTGAATCTTCCGTTTGGCGGCGCCACTGCGGCCCCCTGGGCCTGGTATGTCAGTCTACTACCTAAGTCGCCAAAGAGTCCCTTGAAGTTCGCTCAAGCGCTTCCCTCCAGGGAATTCATCTTAGCTCTAGTGTATTCTCTCGGACTGGATGCTAGTACTTCAGCTTGTGGCCTAGACCGCGGTCCGCCAATCCACCTCTCTTCTCCAACGGATCGTTTCCTTTAACACCTGGTGGAAGTCAGTGGGGTCCAGTTTACACCCGCTCCTCAAGGTCTCCTAGTTGACTGACTTTCTCAATCCTAGCAGAAATTGATCCTCGCACCCAGCATGCTCTGTTATTGGCGAAGGCTGTAGCGCAAGTTTCTTCTTTCTTTTGCAAAGCATCATAAGCTATCACTGTAGGCCCGTTTGCATACTGGGGTAGTGTCTCGACGCTCTTTCTGACAACGGGCGAAGAACTCATCCTTAACACTGCTGCTGACGAGACTTCTCCATAACACATCCTCAAGAATACACAGACTGCTCAAACCTTTGCCCATTTGGAAACGTGCAGAGTGCAGCATAACTGTTTTCTCCGGGGCTGTCTCCTTCAACGGAACTCAGTGCCAAATCCCTCTTTCAGATGTGGGGCGATTTACAGACACAACCGGGCAACCCATATCCAGACTTTCTATCCAATCCGTCGAGCGAAACATTGTCACCACTAAACTTGGGTAAGTTGCCTAGTAAAGCGCCCACACGGAACTGTAAGTGAGACGAGCTGGACGAGGCGGAAGTTACTTCCTGTCCAGATCGCCATATCAGTATCCCTCCTGTCGCACAACGCCAAATGTAAAAGAAACGGCGACTACCCGGCAGGATACTTATCTGTTTCAACTTTACTGGATAAAGAGTGAAAAAACAGATCACAAGAGTATTATTCAACAGTTTTAGTGATTAAGTCTTCAAACTCTTCGGGTCTCTCCTTCGGTGGCAAGCCTGCAACTGTGGTAACTCCCCTCCCCACAATGCGTGTTCTGAAGACCAACCACAGCTCTTCTAGTAAAATAGACACTTGTAGAGGCCACTGTGAAACCCTTCCTATACTATGTGTAGTAACAAGCCTTCCACCAAACCTCTTCCCAAGAGGCAGGGCGGAGCACACTCTCATCCTCCTCACTTCTCTCCAAACACAACGACCTCCTCTGGCTCCCAACTCTCCTTTCCTCTTCCTGTCCCTGGTCCCCTCAAAACGTTTATTCCCCTGTTAATCTGGCAACTACCACACTTCATCTCAAATATTCTTCTGGCGCCATCTACTGAGGGTGCATAGGTACTTACTACAGCCCCTTGTATACACGGGTCGGGTCCCTCTTTCCCTCCCGCCTCTGTCTCATTGTTAGGCCAGGAGGAAGAGGAGGGAGGCCGTTCACAATGACGTTTCTGGAAGCCGTTTTTTACCAATAGTGAAGATTGCACAACCCGAAAATCTCTCTCCTCTTTCTCTATCATCTCTCTCTCTCTCTCTCTCCTTTTCTACTCCTCTCTCTCTCTCTTTCTCTCTCTCTTTCTCTCTTTCCTCTGTCTCACTCTCTCTCTTTTCTCTCTCCTCTCTCCTCTCTCTCTCTCTTTCTCTTTCTCTCTGACTCTCTTTCTCCTCTCCCTCTCTCTCTCTCTCTCTCTTTCTCTCTGTCTCCTCTTCTTTTCTCTCCTCCTCTTTTCTCTCTGTCTCCTCTCTCTTTCTCTATCTCTCTATCTCCTCTCTCTCCTCCCTCCCTCTCTCCTCCTTCCTCTTTCTCTCTCTTTCTCTCTTCTCTCCTGTCTCTCTTTCTCTCTATCTCTTGTCTCTCTCTCTCCTCTCTTTCACTTTCTCTCTTCATTCTCCTCCTCGTCACTCTTTCTCCCTCGTCTTTCTTTTCCCCCTTTCTTCTCTCTCTCTCTCTCTTCTCTCTCTCTCTCTCTCTTTCTTTCTCTCTCTCTCTCTCTCTCTCTCTTTCTTCTCTCTCTCTCTTTCTTCTCTCTCTTTCTTCTCTCTCTCTCTTTCTTCTCTCTCTCTCTCCTACTCTTTCCTCTCTCTCTCGTCTTCCCCTCTCCACTCATATCTCCTCTTTCTCTTTTCGCTCGTCCTCTCTCATCTTTCTCCCTCTCTCTCTCTCTCTCTTTCTCTCTCTCTTTCTCTCTCTCCCTCTCTTTCACTTTCTCTCTCCCTCTCCTCGATTGTACAGCGCCCTGGAGTCAATGGCGCTCTATAATAAATAATGATATAATCTCCCCACCTGTGCCCTTCTTCTATTTAAAAACTCTCCACCGTGTCCGTAGAAAACCTATAATTTCATACAATAAAATGTACCTCTTTTTTTCTTTCAGATGTTTCATAAGGACATCAACGGGGGAAACCTAGTGAGTGATGTAAGTCATATATAGAAATGTGGTGAAATGCACAGGATCAGGGGGGACACCGGAGCTGTAAACTCCAAATACACATCACGTGCCAACATTTCATTTAATTTAAATTAAAGGGGTTTTGCCACGATCCTAATCGTTGACCGTGGGATCCTCCAAAAATGTTATTTAAATCACTTTTCCTAAATATAATGTGATTTCACAAAAGTGAAGCCTTTGAGAGCTACAGCAATGCTCAGGTCCCCCTTAGTTTCCTACAGTTTACATTAACACACGACCAGGACACGACAGGAGCTAAATCTGCTGCTGTCTCTGAATCTGGCCTCACTTGCTTGTTTGCAATTCTTATCTGATGAACAGGGAACTGAAGGAGCTTGCAAGGGGCTGGGGAGAAAGTGCAGTGTATGAGGTTGTCTGCGGTATTGGAAGAATCCACTGGTTGTAATTACTTATTTTTGGAGTAAACATTGCAGGACGCTCCCTGCTGTCCTCTCTCTCTCACACGGCCTTCCCTCCCTCTCCCCGTGACCTCAGCATGCTTTGTTTATATTCACACTGACATATAAGAGTAAGAGCGAGTCTCACTTTATGGCAAAACCCCTTTAAATTAATTCCAAAATAGTGGGGGACCAATCCTGTAGCCCCTGCACCTGTTCCATTCAGGGGTGTAGCTATAGGGGGTGCAGAGATAGCTGTTGCTACCGACCCTTCAGCCTGAGGGGGCCCAAAAGCCTTTCTGCCACATAAGGAGATACCAGCAGTGTAAGTGGCACATGGTAGCTGGGAGCCGATGTCACTTTTTGCACTAGGGCCCCGGAGCTGCAAGTTACGCCTCTGGTTCCATCCACAAATACCCCTGAGAAGTGCCAAAATGTCCAATGTGCATAAGACCCGCAATTTCTTAACCGGGAGATAAGTGTAGCCGGCGATGTCAGGCAGTCGCTTATCTCCCTCACTATGGGAAGAGGCATGCACGCTTATCCTCTGGATTCCTTCTAGAACTTATGGCGCAGTGAAATAGCCTAAACATAGTTCAAAAGATTCTATAGCATCCTATAGCCCCGCCACGGTATATGTTGGAATGGTGTGGAGATTCATGTAAGGATCACTGGTGGAGAGCAGGGGAAGGTTTAAAGGGGTTTTCTCGCTACGAAGATCATAGTTCAAAGGAGGGGCCAAAAATGGTAAGCATGTCCATCCTTGGTTACCATAAGCAAAGTGCTATGGTTTAGGAGAACAGGCTGTTTGTTTAGTGCTTGGGAACGAAGTGAGAGCTCCGGTCGGGTTACGCCCAGGTCCCACCCCCGGTCGTAATCGAGAACGCGCTTTTGAGGGAGATAGAGGAAATAGGTAGCGGATGGGAGCGCGCAGGGGGGGGGATGGAGAGAAAGAGAGAGAGAGAGACGTGTGCGGGGTTTGCTAGTGACGGCAAGCAGAGGTAGGTGCGAGGTATGCGTGCGGGGTTTGAAAGTGACAGCAAGCAGAGGTAGGTGAAACGTATGCGTGCGGGGTTTGTCAGTAACAGCAAGCAGAGGAAGTGCGATGTAGCGTTGCGGGGTTTGTCAGTCACAAGCAAACAGAGGTGGTGGCGACGTATGCGTGCGGGGTATTTGTCATCACAGCAAACAGAGGTAGGTGCGAACGTAATGCTGGCGGGGTTTGTCAGTGACAGCAAGCAAAGGTAGGTACGTACGTAATGCGTGCGGGGTTTGTCAGTGACAGCAAGCAGAGGTAGGTGCGAAGGAATGCCGTGCGGGTTTTGTCAGTGACACAAGCAGAGTAGGTACGACGTATTCGGCGGGGGTTTGTCAGTGACAGCAAGCTGAGTAAGGGGGTAAGGTAGGGTGCGAGTATGCATCGGGGATGCTATTGACAAGCAAGCAGAGGTAGGTGCGAGTTAAGCGTGCGGGGTTGCTAGTGACAGCAAGCAGAGGTAGGTGCGATGTATTGCGTGCGGGTTTGCTATGACAAAAGCAAGCAGAGGTAGGTGCGCCGTATGCGTGCGGGGTTTGCTAGTGACAGCACGCAGAGGTAGGTGCGACGTATGCGTGCGGGGTTTGCTAGTGACAGCAAGCAGAGGTAGGTGCGACGTATGCGTGCGGGGTTTGCTAGTGACAGCAAGCAGAGTAGTGCGACTAGTGCGTGCGGGGTTTGCAGTGACAAGCAAGCAGAGGTAGGTGCGGACGTATGCGTGCTGGGTTTTGTCAGTGACAGCAAGCATAGGTAGGTGGCGACTATGCGTGCGGCGGTATTGGCAGTGACAGCAAGCAGTGGTACGAGCGACAGCTATCGGCGTGCGGGTTTGCTAGTGACAGCAAGATGAGTAGGAGCGACAATGCGTGCGGGGGTTTGCTAGGTGACTGCAAGCAGAGGTAGGTGCGATGTATGCCGTGCAGGGTGCTATGACAGCAAGCAGAGGTAGTGCGACGTCTGCGTGCGGGGTTAGGCAGTGACAGCAAAGGCAGAGGTATGTGGCGACATAGCTGCGGGGTTTGCTAGTGACAGCAAGCAGAGGTAGGATTGAAACCGTATGCAATGCGGGTTTGTCAGTGAACAGCAAGCAGAGGTAGGTGCGACGTATCGTGCGGGGTTTTTGCAGTGACAGCAAGCCATGGTACGTGCGACGTATGCGTGGCGCGGTTGGCCTAGTGACAGCAAGGCAGAGGTATGGTGCGACGTAATGCGTGCGGTGTTATGTAGTGACACAAGGCAGAGGTAGAGCGCGTATGCGTGCGTGGATTGCTAGTGACAGCAAGCAGAGGTAGTTGAAACAATGCGTGCGGGGTTTGTCAGTAAAACAGCAAGCATAGGTAGGTGCGACGTATGCGTGCTGGGTTTGTCAGTCACAGCAAACAGAGTAGGTGCGACGTGATGCGTGCGGGGTTTTGTCAGTCACAGCAAACAGAGGTAGTTGCACGAATAAAGCCGTGCGGGTTTGGTCCAGTGGACAGCAAGCAGAGGTGTACGACGTATGCTGCGGGTTTGTCATGACAGCAAGGCAGAGGTAGGTGCAGGTATGCGTGCGGGGGTTTGTCCAGTGCCAGCGAAGCAGAGGTAGGTACGAGTATGCGGCGGGTTTGTCAGTGACAGCAAGCATAGGTAGGTGCGATGTAAATGCAGGCGGGGTTTGCTAGTGACAGCAAGCAGAGTAGGTGCTATGTATGCTTGCGGGGGTTTGCTAGTGACAGCGAAGGCAGAGGGTAGGTGCGATGTATGCGTGCGGTGGTTTGGCTAGTGACCAGCAAGCAGTGGTAGGTGCGAGGTATGCGTGCGGGGTTTGGTAGTGACAGCAAGCAGAGTAGGTGCGACGTATGCGTGGGGGTTTTGCTAGTGCCAGCAAGCCAGTAGGTGCGACGTATGCGTGCGGGTTTGCTAGTGACAGCAAGCAGAGGTAGGTGCGAGGGGTTATCCGTCGCGGGGTTTGCTATTGACAGCAAGCAGAGTAGGTGCGACGTATGCCGTGCGGGGGTATGTCAAGACAAGCAAGCAGAGTAGTGCACGTATGCGTGCGGGGTTTGGCAGTGACAGCAACATGGTACGTGCGACATATGCGTGCGGGGGTTTGCTATGACAGCAAGAAGAGGTAGCGCGACATAAATCGTGCGGGTTTGCTAGTGACTGCAGCAGAGGGAGGAGCGATGTATGCCTTGCCAGGTTGCTAGTGACAGCAAGCAGAGGTAGGTGCGACGTTGCGTGCGGGTTTTTGCAGTGACAGCAAGCAGAGGTAGGTGCGACATAGGCGTGCGGGGGTTTGCTAGAGACAGCAAGCAGAGTAGGAGAAACGATGCATGCGGGTTTTAGTCAGTGACAGCAAGCAGAGTAAGGTGCGACGTATGCGTGCGGGGTTTGGCAGTGACTGCAAGCAGTTGGTACGTGCCGAACGTATGCGTGCGGGGGTTTGCTAGTGACACAGCAAGCAGACAGGTAGGTGCGACGTATGCGTGCGGGGTTTGCTAGTGACAGCAAGCAGAGGTAGGTGCGACGTATAGCGTGCGGGGGATTGCTAGTGACAGCAAGAGCAGAGTAGGTGCGACGTATGCGTGCGGGGTTTGTCCAGTGACACACACAGAGGTAGGTTGCGACGAAAGCGTGGCGGGGGTTTTAGTCCAGTGACAGCAAGCAGAGGTAGGTGCGACGTTATGCGTGCGGTTTGCAAGTACTGCAAGCAAGAGGTAGGTGCGATGTAAGCGTCAGGGTTTGTCAGTGACAACAAACAAGGTAAGGTGCGACGTATGCGTGGCGGCGTTTTGCTTTGTGACAGCAAGCAGAGGTAGGTGCGACGAAATGCGTGGGCGGGTTTGCCTAGAGACAGCAAGCAGAGGTATTTGCCGCCGTATGCTGCGGGGTTTGCGTAGTGACAGCAAGCAGAGGAAGGTGCGACGTATAGCGATGCGGGGTTTGTCAGTGACAGCAAACAGAGTGTAGAGTGGCGACGTATGCCGTCGCGGGTTTTGTCAGTGACAGCAGCAGAGGTAGGTGAGAACGTAATTGCGGCGGGGGTTTATGCTAGTGACAGCAAGCAGAGGTAAGTGTGCGACGTATGCGTCGGTATTAGCTAGTGACAGCAAGCATAGGAAAGGAGTCGTACGTAATGTGCGTGCGGGGTTTGCTAGTGACAGCAAGCAGAGGTAGGTGCGACGTATGCGTGCGGGGTTTGGCAAGTGACAGCAAGCTGAGGTATGAGCGACGAAGCTCGGGTTTGTCACTGACACGAGCAGTGGGTAGATGCGCGTATGCGGAGGGGTTTGTCAGTGACAGCAAACAGAGGTCAGGTGCGACAATGCGTGTGGGCGTTTTGCTAGTGACAGCAAGCAGAGGTAGTGCGACGTAAAATGCGTGCGGGGTTTTTGCTAGTGACAGCAAGCAGAGGTAGGTGCCGACATATGCGTGCGGGGTTTGCTATGACAGCAAGGCAGAAGGTAGGTGCGACGTTTTATGCGTGCGGGGTTTGTCACTCAGCAAAGGTTAGGTGAAAAGTATGCGGGGCCCTTTGCATTTCAATAGGAAGTTAAGCTCCCCTTGTTGCAGCTTCAATCATCTGGAAACCCTCACACCCCAAAACCATTAAAAAGCGTGCAGTCCCCATTTCCGGACACATAAAGTAGAAAAACTTGCAAAGAAGCATTTTATTGAAAGGAAAAAAGCCGTTTCTTTATTTTTTAAAATTTTGCAAAAAGGATAAAAATAGCGAAAAAGGGCCCATGGTAAAGGTGACGCGTTTTGGCTGATACTAAGCCTTGTTCACGATGCCCCGTTTGTATTGAAGTGCTCATTTTATGGGGGGAAAGCTTCCGATCCATTATGTCATTCCCTTTATACTAAAATTCATTCATAAAAATGGTACGTGTTTTCATATAAATTTAAAAACAAAAAAAAAAAACCATTGGGACTTTGATAAGTTATTAGCTTTTTAAATTATAGGGGTTTTTGGCTTATATTATTCCTTCAGACATTATTTTGGGGACTCAATATATGTTGCCAAATCTTTGCGAAAATTTAAAACCCCCTGGAATGGGGGTTTGAAGTTGGGAAACCCAGAATGCCTTCCATACGAATTTGGAACCCAATCTCCCCCCTTTTTGGTCGCTCCACTTTCTCTTTCCAAAAAAAAATGGATTTCCGTATATCCTTTCATGTTTTTGAAAAAAATGTCGTGCTATTGAATTTTTGCCGTGCCTTTTTTAAAATATTATAAAGTGTTCTGAATGGGGGGTCTTAAATTTTTGGTAATTTTTCCCCCTATATAAATGAGACTTCAAATAAAGGGACAGTGTAACGTTTAGTTTACCCAAAAACTATTTCCCATTGCTTATTAGTTTTTTTTTCCTTTGCACGAAATTAAATAAAAAGCGGCTTTTTTACTTTTTGTAAGTGTTCTTTCAAGTTTACTTTTTTTGGGAACCCTCACAAATATTAATTGCTTTCCCTTGTTAAACAAAAGAAAACTTTTATTTTTTTTTTAATTTAAAATTTTTTAAAAAATTTGGGATTTCATTTTAGAACAAAAAAAAAATCCACCCCTTTCCCCAGAGTCATGAATGTCAAAAAGCCCTTCTAAAAAAACGAGTATGTAGAGAGGCGAGAAAGTAATACCTATGGAGTTAAACCCCTTTCTTTTTATTCCCAAAGAAGCTTGAACCCTCCCTTCCCCCCGCCCACAGAATAAAACCCCATGTGCACACTTTGGGGGGTGTCTGCAGAGGGGGAAGATACTCCCCCGCTGGGGGGAGAAAACCCCTCTCCCTTTCACAAGCTCGTTAGCAACCCGTATTAAACGCTGCCAAAATGTGAAACGAGAAACCCTTTAAGGGTCCCTCTATAAGTTGGTTTTCCCAAAATTTTTTGGCCCTCCCATTTTACAGTTTTTCAAACCGTCACTTTTCATTTGTTCCCCGCCGATTTTGGGTCCAAAACGTTTCACAAATCGTTGCCAAAAAGTTTACTCTTATCGGTCCTTGTAAGGGACCTCCCCCGCTATAGGTGGAGGAAATAGAGTTCGAAGTTGAGTGTACAGTGAATTCCCGAAAAGTCAGAAATACTTTTCAATATCTTGTTCATTGGGAGCGGTATGGACCAGTGAGGCACAGTGGAAGCTCCCTCCTCGATCCATTGCCGATCGGTTATTAAAGGGAAATTTTCACAAAAAATTCCCTCTGAAGCCCAGTCCAGGACTTAAGGATCCTGTGGCCCCTTTTTAAAAGGGGGGTACGTTAACTGTGCTACGGGCCCCCTAAAAAGGATTTTTTGCGGGCCTCAGCCAGGCTGTGGCTTGGTGCTTAATGGGTCAAGCACTTGAGCCAATCCCTGGCTGGGGTGGTGGTTCCAAACCTCTTCCTGTCTGCCAGTCTCTGCTGGTGATTGCTTCATGTGTCCTAGCTATTCTGTTTTTGCTCTGCTGTGTCAGTACTCCTGTTCTCTGAATTTTGGCTTGTCTTTCTGGTTCCTCTCCTGTCTTGTCTTCCGTTTATTGTCTGTCAGTTTGTCACCCGTTTACTAGTGTATATTTTAGTAAGAGGCTTCAATGAAGGGTCGCCCTTCTCAGGGAGGGGGTTCTGCCAAGGCAGGGCAAGATTAGGGCACAAAAACTAACCCCAAAATATTTTTTAACTATGTAAATAGTGAAAAGATTAATACTGAAAATGTTTGCTCTTTAAGGGAGGGATTGTGGAGGGCGATGAGGAGAAAGCAAACCTATTAAACTATTTTTCCCCATTGTATTTACCGAGGAGGAGGATGACCTTCCTGTTGATGAGCAGAGGGATGAGATAAACTACATCTTAAATATTTCATGTCTAAACCAGAAAGAAGTGTAGCTCTGCCTTAAGAATAGACAAATCACCAGGTCCTGATGGTATACACCCCCATGTCCTAAGGGAGTTAAGTAATGTCATAGATAGACCCCTATTCTTAAAGAGGATTTGCTATTAAGTGAGTTCCTTACCTCTTACCTGTTCAGGAGAGAAGATAAACAAAGCATGCTGAGTCACGGGGGAGAGGGAAGGGTTCTGAGAGAGAGCCAGGGATCAGGGAGCGTCTGCAATGTTTACTCAAATAATTACATTACAACCAGTGGATTCTCTATACAAAAGACAAAAGCTCATTCACTGCTTTTTCTCCCTATTCCCTTGCAAGCTCCTTCATGTTCTCTGTCATCAGATAAGAAGTGCAAACACGCCAGATCTGGTATCAGTGTCCTGGTCATGTCTAATGTAATCTGTCAGGAAACTAAGGGGGATTGAGCAATGCTGAAGCTCTCACAGGCTTCACTTTTTATAATTACATATATTTAGAAAAGTGATTAAATACCCATTTTGGAGGATCCCACGTCAACATTACATCATGGCAAAACCCCTTTAATTGTTATGGACTGTATAATAACGGGGTATGTCCCAAAGGATTGGCGCAGAGCAAATGTGGTGCCAATATTAAAAAAGGGGTCAAAAAGTGATCCAGGAAACTATAGGCCAGTAAGCTTAACCTCTGTGGTAGGTAAAATGTTTTTAAGTTTTTCTAAGAGATGCTATCCTGGAGTATCTCACTGAAAATAAATGTATAACGCCGTTCCAAGCATGGGTTCATGAAGGATCGGTTCCTGTCAGACTAATCTCATCAGCTTCTATGAGGAAGTTAGTTCTAGATGGATCGGGGTGAGGCACTGGATGTCATATATCTAGATTTTCTAAAGCATTTGATCCTCTGCCCTAAAAGGTTGGTAATAGAATGAGAATCTTGGTCTGGGGGAAAATGTGTGCAAGTGGGTAAGCACTGGCTCACTGATTTGAAAACAAAGGGTGGTAAATTTAAAGGTGCATACTCAGACTGGATCCCCGTTTAAAAGTGGGAACCACAGGGCTCAGTATTGGGCCCTATCCTTTAATTTCATTAATGACCTTACACATGGATTGCACAGTAGAATATCGATCTTTGCAGATGATTAGAAGCTCTAAAAGTAATCAACACAATAGAGGTTAATGTGTTATTACAAAGGGATATGGAGAAGTTGGAGGCCGGGGCAGGGAAATGGCTGATGAGGTTTAATACATATAAATACAAGTTTATGCACATGGGGAAGAAAATCCATTACATGATTACTTGTTAAATGGGAAAACACTGGGTAAAAGTGACTGGAGAAGGACTGGGGAATCCTGGTGGACAGTAAACTTCATTGTAGCCGCTAGCGTCAGGCAGCAGCTGCCAAGGCAAACAGGATCATGGCATATATTAAAAGAGGAATATATGCACATGATGGGAACATTATTCTCCATTATATAAGTCACTTGTCAGACCACACATGGGATAT
The DNA here is from genome assembly GCA_025379985.1 of Phyllomedusa bahiana. Lineage (NCBI taxonomy): Eukaryota > Metazoa > Chordata > Amphibia > Anura > Hylidae > Phyllomedusa > Phyllomedusa bahiana. Next base: position 42,600 of record JAODAL010016465.1, read on the forward strand.
TGTGTACAGTACTGACCCCTGTGTATAAGAAGGATCTAGTCACCTCTATGCAGATCACTAGTGGGGGTCACACATGGAATATTGTGGACAATTCTGGGCACCAGAAAAATACTGTAGAGCTTTAACAGGTTCAAAGGTGACAACAAAAATAATAAAACGACTGGGTGGACTACAATACCCAGAAAGATTAGCAAGATTAGGGTTTAGTTTAGAGAAAAGATTGATTCTACATAAATATATAGAAATATATCAAATGTCAATAAAAAGATCTCTAACAAGATTTATTCATACCCAGGACTGTATCCAGAACAGGGGGTCCCTATGCAGAGGAAGAGGATTCTACAAAAGCATAGAAGGGTCTTTACTGTAGAGCATGAGCTGTGAACTCCTGCCATAGAACTTTCTAGTGATTCATAACAGGCCAAAAGGGTCTGGAAACATTTCTAGATGTAATAATATCACAAGTTATAGTGACCAGGATTCTGGAGAAGGGTCTGGATACATTTCTAGATGTAATAATGGAACAATTTATTGTGACCGGGATTCTGGAGAAGGGTCTGGATAGATTTCTAGATGTAATAATAGAACAAGTTATAGCATAGTTGCCAACTTTTGAAAATGGAAAAGCAGGAGACTAAAGAGGGCGGCGGGCGTAGCGCGCCGCGGCAAAAATTAGCATGGACACGCCCATCTTGTTGTGTGTCACGCCCCTTCAAAAAGTCACACCCACTCCGCCTAACTACATAATGGCTTTGGAAGAAAGCCAGGTAGATGCCCTTATAGCCAGGTAGTAGCCCCCCAAAACCAGGTAGTGCCCCTTACAGGCAGGTAGATGCCCCCTTGTAGCAAGGTAGATGCCCCCTCGGTAGCTAAGTAGTTGCCCCCTTTGTAGCCAGGTAGTGCCCCCTTTAATAGTCAGGTAGTTGCCCTCTTTAGTAGTCAGGTAGGTAGTGCCCCCTTTAGTAGTCAGGTAGGTAGTGCCCCCTTTAGTGGCCAGCCAGGTAGGTAGTGCCCCCTTTAGTAGCCAGCCAGGTAGGTAGTGCCCCCTTTAGTAGCCAGCCAGGTAGTTGCCCCCTTTAGTAGCCAGCCAGGTAGTTGCCCCCATTGTAGCCAGCCAGGTAGTTGCCCCCATTGTAGCCAGCCAGGTATTGCCCCCATTGTAGCCAGCCAGGTATTGCCCCCATTGTAGCCAGCCAGGTAGTTGCCCCCATTGTAGCCGGCCAGGTATTGCCCCCATTGTAGTCAGCCAGGTAGTTGCCCCCATTGTAGCCAGCCAGGTAGTTGCCCCCATTGTAGCCAGCCAGTTTTTGCCCCCATTGTAGCCAGCCAGGTAGACCCCCCCCCCCCATTGTAGCCAGGCAGAGCCCCCCATGTAGTTAATAAAAATAAAATAATAAATTCCACTTACCTGACCAGGCTCCTGCCCGATCTCCTCAGTGACGCAGGGGAATGAGAGCAGCCGCGCGTCATTTCCCCTGCGCCAGCTGACCTGTGTGTACGCGCGCACAGGACTGCCGGACATTCAGGGGGAGGAGGGAGGAGGGAGCGCTCCCTCCTGCCTCCTCCCCCACAGTGAGACCGCGGGCGGGTGAGCGGACCCTGCGCACGCTTCACCCGCCGTGGGAAACGGACGGCGGCGCCGGAGTAGCTCAGCGCTACTCCGGCGCCGCGGCCATTTAAAGGACCCCGCGCCTGCCGGCCGGGAGAGAATGCCAACTCCCCCGGAGGGGGGGGGGGGACCCCGAATAGCGGGACCCCCCCACCAAAAACGGGAGAGTTGGCATGTATGAGTTATAGTGACCGGGATTCTGGAGAAGGGTCTGGATACATTTCTAGATGTAATAATAGAACAAGTTATAGTGACCGGGATTCTGGAGAAGGGTCTGGATACATTTCTAGATGTAAATAATAGAACAAGTTATAGTGACCAGATCTGGAGAAGGGTCTGGATAGATTTCTAGATGTAATAATAGAACAAGTTATAGTTACCAGGATTCTAGAGAAGGGTCTGGATACATTTCTAGATGTAAAAATAGAACAAGTTATAGGGACCAAGATTCTAAAGAAGAGTCTGGATACATTTCTAGATGTAATAATAGAACAAGTTATAGTGACTGGGATTCTGGAGAAGGGTCTGGATACATTTCTAGATGTAATAATATAACAAGTTATAGTGACCAGGATTCTGGAGAAGGGTCTGGATACATTTCTAGATGTAATAATAGAACAAGTTATAGTGACCAGGATTCTGGAGAGGGGTCTGGATACATTTCTAGATGTAATAATAGAACAAGTTATAGTGACCAGGATTCTGGAGAAGGGTCTGGATACATTTCTAGATGTAATAATAGAACAAGTTATAGTGACCGGGATTCTGGAGAGGGATCTGGAGACATTTTCTAGATGTAATAATATAACAAGTTCTAGTGACCAGGATTCTGGAGAAGGGTCTGGATACATTTCTAGATGTAATAATAGAACAAGTTATAGTGACCAGGATTCTGGAGAAGGGTCTGGATACATTTCTAGATGTAATAATAGAACAAGTTCTAGTGACCAGGATTCTGGAGAAGGGTCTGGATACATTCTAGATGTAATATATAACAAGATTATAGTGACCAGGATTCTGGAGAAGGGTCTGGTACATTTATAGATGTAATACTAGAACAAGTTATAGTGCCTGGGATTCTGGAGAAAGGTCTGGATACATTTCTAGATGTAATAATAGAACAAGTTTTAGTGACCGGGATTCTGGAGAAAGGTCTGGAGACATTTTTAGATGTAATAATAGAAGAAGTTATAGTGACCGGGATTCTGGAGAAGGGTCTGGATACATTTCTAGATGTAATAATAGAACAAGATATAGTGACCAGGATTCTGGAGAAAGTCGCTGATCCAGGGATTTATTCTGATTGCCAGATTGGAGTCAGGAAGGAATATTTTTCCCGAAATATGAGGACAATTGGCTTCTTCCTCTGGATCAATACTTTAGCACAGTGTTTCTGAACTCCAGTCCTCCAGGCCCCACCAACAGGCCAAGTTTTCAGGCTTTCCTCAGTATTGCACAGGTGATATCATTATAGTCAGTGCATTCTGTTGGAGATCCTGACACAGGTGATATAATTAATGTCAGTGCATTCTTTGGGAGATCCTGAAAACATGACCTGTTGGTGGGTCTTGAGGACTGGAGTTGAGAAACACTGCTTTAGCACAATAGGCTGTCTTTTTTCAGGCCTTACAAACTATGTAACTATACGAGGTCATAATAATGTGACTCCGCTGTTTACTCATGATTCTGGATGCTATTGGTACCATCTGTCCGGGTATAGAATGACTCAGAGTTACCCCATGTCCTTCATTCTGTGGCGCAGCGTGGTGCCGTATACAGCGGGAGAAGCTTTGGATACACTTGAGCATTAATGGGATTTCAATTTGTTCTTTAAATTTTCCGGTGTTATTTAGAATCCGAGCTATGATTCATATAATTACAAGTGTCTGCGAGCCTCCATATGTTCCTTGGACACGCAGAAGATATGGGACGCAGAGGGCGGTGGATTGAACGGATTGACATTATAACCTTTTCTCGTATACTGTACATTATGAAGGCTGGCAGGTAGCATTGGAGTTGCTGTGGAAACCTGTCATGGGCAATGTTCCTATGCAGCGCTGATTTGGTGATACACATCTGAGGATGGTTAAAGAGGGATCACAGAAAAATCAGTTTTTCGTTTTCGGCTCTGCTGACTCCAATCACCAGAAAATCACAATGCAAAGTGGAGCAACGGATCTGAGCTGCAGGATTCCAGCTGCACTGGGTTTTCTACCATAGACTTTGGGGGCTTATAACTGGAAAATACCATCAAAGTCTGTGAGATGTGAGTATTACCATCGGGACCTGCCTCCAAAATTGCTGACTCAGCATAGAGAGATGGTCACACTTGTTCATAACTATCCATTTTATCCTATGGAGGTTCCCAGTACAGGTGATGGTTGTTCGACGATTAGGGGGGGTTCCATAGAACAGAATGGATTCCAGGTGCACAGGGTTTTCTAGCAACTGAGACATAAATGGAAAACTAAAAATACCAAGACAATGGTGCCCATCCCAAAAAATGCCATGTGGTAGAGTCCATGTTCTACCAACTAGTGCTGCTCCAAGAGGCCCCTGTTCAGTTTCCTTCTGGTCTGACCAAACAGGTAAACAAATTTGGGTTTGGGACAGCCTTAATTTTTTCTTTTATCCCTAAACTTATTGTTTAACTCATGTTTTATGTTAAATACTTTTTCCTTAAAAATTTTGGATGTGTTTTTTAATTTAGGTGAAATAAAAAAAAATCCAACCAAAAATTCTTTAAAAAATGAGGTATTTAACATAAAAACCTGAGTAAAACAATGATTTTTTTTTTTTTTAGATTTCGAGATCCTGCAGTTCTCACTTTGGCCACTAGGGCTTATAGTCGTCTGACACTTCCTGTTCTTTAGGGATCACTTCTCCGCAGTCTCCTCATTATCAGCACAGGCAGGATTACACAGAGAGGTGACACCAATGTGTATAGAGAACACAGGATCCACCATAGACTAATGCCTCATGTTCTGTAGAGATCACATCTCTGCAGTCTCCTCATTATCAGCACAGGCAGGATTACACTGAATGGTGACACCAATGTGTCTAGATAACATAGGATCCACCATAAACTAATGCCTCATGTTCTGTAGAGATCACTCCTCCGCAGTCTCCTCATTATCAGAACAACCAGGATTACACTGAGAGGTGACACCAATGTGTATAGATAACACAGGATCCACCATAGACTAATGCCTCATGTTCTGTAGAGATCACTTCTCTGCAGTCTCCTCATTATCAGCACAGGCAGGATTACACTGAGAGGTGACACCAATGTGTATAGATAACACAGGATTCACCATAGACTAATGCCTCATGTTCTGTAGAGATCACTTCTCCGCAGTCTCCTCATTATCAGCACAGGCAGGATTACACTGAGAGGTGACACCAATGTGTATAGATAACACAGGATCCACCATTCACAATAGGAGATGTCACAGCTCCCCCTCCCTGCACACTGACTTCTTCCCAGATCCCAGAGCATGCCCACAACACTCTCCTATAGAAGTCAATGGGTCTGCTCCTGTCCATAGGCTACTATGACTATGAAGCTTCTGTAAAGCATCTCTCTAAATGCTGTAAAAAGCAGCTCAGGCAAGATGGCCGCCCCCATAATCCTGTACAGAGAAGTGAAATAATAAAATCTACAGTTAGAAGATGGGTAAGAAAAACAATATGGATCATTATCTGCTTTTATTATTAAAAAATAGATTCTCTTTAAGGTTTTTACAATATTTCGGAGGTTAACTCTTTCAGCGTTGCTCTCAGCATGACTTCACTTCCAGTACAATGTCCGACATCACATCCAACGTTGCCTCTGGTTTCCCTATGTTATGTGGTAATGGTAGGAAATACAGCTCTGAGAGATAGATCCTTAAAGGGGTTGTCTCACTACATTGATTCATCTTACCTCAGTCCTGTTTTCTTGGTTTCATTTTGAATTCAGGGGCGGGTTTACTGGCTTCTACAGGGCTGCAGTAGAAGCCTGGTCTGTAGCTATAGCAACCAGTGCTGGCAGCCTATCAGGAGAGATTGAACAGGTCTGTAGCTATAGCAACCAGTGCTGGCAGCCTATCAGAAAAGATTGAACAGGTCTGTAGCTCTAGCAACCAGTGCTGGCAGCCTATCAGGAGAGATTGAACAGGTCTGTAGCTATAGCAACCAGTGCTGACAGCCTATCAGGAGAGATAGAACAGGTCTGTAGCTATAGCAACCTGAGGAGCTGATGCAGCCCATACAAGAGAGGATATCTAGGAATAGGTAGGACACTATAAATGGACACATATTGCACAGTGACTTGTTTCTGCTAGATCTTTAACATAAAAAGCAGCGATCCCTGTAGTGAGACAACCCCTTTAACTGCTTGATGACCACCCAGAGACTTTGAGGTATTCCTGCAGAATCTGCAGCTGTGGGAGCGGGGAGCTGGCTGTCAGAGGCAGCCATACTCCAGAAAGAAGATAGGGATGGATTATTACGCTCCCTGCCTTCTCGATCACTATACATAGAACAAGGGGAGTCATTCAAATTCATAGGGCCCTACAGAAAATGGAGATAGGGCCCCCAGCAACTAATGGTAGGAAACCGAAACAGCAACATAAGTAGAAATAATTAAAGGGGTTGTCTCACTACATTGATTCCTCTTACCTCAGACCTGTATTCTTGGTTTCATCTTGAATTCAGGGGCGTGTTTACTGGCTTCTACTAGGCTGAAGTAGAAGCCAGGTCTGTAGCTATAGCAACCAGAGCTGGCAGCCTATCAGAAGAGATAGAACAGGTCTGTAGCTATAGCGACCAGTGCTGACAGCCTATCAGGAGAGATAGAACAGGTCTGTAGCTATAGCACCCAGTGCTGGCAGCCTATCAGGAGAGATCAAACAGGTCTGTAGCTATAGCAACCAGTGCTGGCAGCCTATCAGGAGAGATCAAACAGGTCTGTAGTTATGGCAACCAGCGCTGGCAGCCTATCAGAAGAGATAGAACAGGTCTGTAGCTATAGCAACCAGTGCTGGCAGCCTATCAGGAGAGATTGAACAGGTCTGTAGCTATAGCAACTAGTGCTGGCAGCCTATCAGGAGAGATCAAACAGGTCTGTAGGTATAGCAACCAGAGCTGGCAGCCTATCAGAAGAGATAGAACAGGTCTGTAGCTATAGCAACCAGTGCTGGCCGCCTATCAGGAGAGATCAAACAGGTCTGTAGCTATAGCAACCAGTGCTGGCAGCCTATCAGGAGAGATGGAACAGGTCTGTAGTTATAGCAACCAGCACTGGCAGCCTATCAGGAGAGAAAGAACAGGTCTGTAGCTATAGCAACCAGTGCTGGCAGCCTATCAGGAGAGATTGAACAGGTCTGTAGCTATAGCGACCTGAGAAGCTGATGCAGCCCATCTAGTAATAGGTAGGACACTGGTAATGGACACATATTGCAAAGTGACTTGTTTTTGCAAGATCTTTAACATAAAAAGCAGCGATCCCTGTAGATCCCCTTTAAGGCTGTAAATCAGGGGTCTGCAACGTCGGCTCTTCAGCTGTTGGGAAACTACAAGTCCCATCATGTATTTATATAATTTATTTCCGTGGGCAGGTTGGGATATGCCGTTACCCACCAGCGGCAGAGCCGACGTTGCAGATCCCTGCTTTAATAGTACTTCCATATATCAGAGATCCAACATAGTACTGCAGGATAGCAGGAAGCCACAAACCTGTTCTTTCCTACAAAATGGGATGCAATGTTCTGGCACTTTTGTGGGCCCCCTTAACCTCTGGACCCCATAGCACTATACTTAATCCATGTATACAGCCCTCCTGGCTTACTGTGAACACCTGATCCCCGGGGCTCACTATCTCCAAGAGCTGCTGAGTCTTATCAGATCAGATTAGCTCTGTCATAGGCACAGGGGGCACAAAAAAAACAAAAAAAACCCCCACAAAAATAAAATTTCAATAAAAAATAAAAACAGGAAGCCCAAAAAACAATGGTGGAACTGAACCCCCCCCCCCTCCCCCAATTTCCCAATTTTCCAATTTTCCTGTTTTCATGGCCCAATGCTAAACAAACTATGGAACACTTGTGCGCCCAAAATGTACAATACACCCCTAGATGTGATCCATGAGGGGTATTGAATCCTAAATGGGGTGAGGTATTGAAGGTTTCACCTGTTCTGGTACTTTGAGGGCTTTGCAGATGTGACATGGCCCCACTAAAAGTCAAATAGTGCTCCCGCCCTTGTAGGGCAGGCTTTTATATCTATATGGGCCCATAGCTATGTCCGTTTGATCACTAATCCTGGTGACTTTTTATCAGTCTGTATCAGTATTTATCTTTCTGTTTGTACTTTACTGCACAAAGATGTTGATCAGGTATTTTTCATCCCCTGAAGAACCGCATCACTAATGGGGAAACGCGTCGGGTTTTTGTCCAGACCATGTAGTAATTTTTTTGTTTCCAAGTATTATATATCATAGTTTGAGTCAGGGGGCAGCCACCGCGGGGTGGGGTCGTCCTTTTCGGGACGGTGACTCCACCTGTTAGGAAGGGTGTGATAGGGACCGGTAGGTTTATATAGAGAGAGTCCTGGGCTTTTGCCTTGCATATCGGATTATCTACATATATTTTTTTATATGCTGATTATATTTTTCAAGTGATCTAATAACAAAGTTGCTTCGGAATAGAATGAGATACATGAGTATATCGCTTATAAAGTCGATCTAATGACGAATGGTGTTCTGCATCCAATTTGGTCACATGAGTATACTGGTTCCACAAGATATATTATGGCATAATAATGTAAAGATCTACTCTACTGGCTAATGATTGATGATTCTGGATATATCTATGGAAGCAATTTAGTATTACAAATGTGTTTCTAAAAATCATATTTTATTGGTCTAAGTGTATATAATAAAAGTTAAGTTTTAGCTGTATATTCAAATTGGTTTTCTATTTCCTCCATGATTATAATATTATATGCAACATCATTATACTAATTGTTTCTTATAAAAAATTATAAAAAAAAAACAACTAAATTTTGGGAGACATGGTCTGTGATCTGACGAAACTAAAATTGAACTCTTTGGCCATAATGACCATCGTTACGTTTGGAGAAGGGAGAAGCTTGGAAGCCTAAGAACACCATCCCAACTGTGAAACACGGGGGTGGCAGCATCATGTTGTGGGATTGTTTTGCTGCAGGAGGGACTGGTGCACTTCACAAAATAGATGGCATCATGAGGAAAGAAGATTATGTGGCAATAGTGAAGCAACATCTCAAGACATCGGCCAGGAAGTTAAAGCTTGGGCAGAAATGGGTCTTCCAAATGGACAATGACCCGAAGAGACTGCCAAACTGGTTACAAAGTGGCTGAAGGAGAACCAAGTCAATGTTTTGGAGCGGCCATCACAGAGCCCTGATCTCAATCCTATTGGAAATTTATGGGCACAGCTGAAAAGGCCGGAGCGAGCAAGGCGACCCCCAAACATGGCTCAGTTACACCAGTTCTGTCAGGAGGAAGGGGCCAAACTTCCTACCAACTATTGTGAGAAGCTTGTGGAAGGATCCAGAACGTTTGACCCAAGTCCTACAGTTTAAGGGCAAAGCGACCAAATACTAATGAAACTGAGGAAACTTATGACTTTGCAGAAAGTAATAAAAAATACCATAAAAATTTCTCTTCATTATTTGCCCATTTGGCAAATAGAAATAATTTTGGTTCCTAATTGACCTAAAACAGGGAAGGTTTATTCTGATTTCATGTCAGAGAGTGAGAAAAACCTGCAGAGGGGTTTTTATATAGTGGATGGAAACTGCTGGATTCAACTGTATATTTTGTTATATATATATTATATATATATATATATATATATATATATATATATATATATATATATATAAAATATATATATATATAATGAGTAAAAAATGAGAGAGAGATTTTAAAAGGCATTATTATTACTTTCTGCAAAGTCGGGAAGTTTCCTCCATTTCATTAGTATTTGGTAGCTTTGCCCTTAATCTTTAGGACTTGGGTCAAATGTTTTGGATATATACAGTGTATATATGAATAATTTCAAAAGTTCTAATAAAGAAATGACCAGGCTCGGACTGGCCCATAGGGGAATAGGGGAAACCCCCGGTGGGCCCCTGAGCATGGTAGACCTAAAGTTGTTTTTTAACTCCAGATACTTTCTCAGAAGAAGAAAAAAGGCATAGAAAGAGAGGCAAAAAGCAAGATACAGAGTATAGGAGGCATCCACAGTCAACCCTCACAGTTTTAAGAGGGCCCTGAAAATACATCTTCTCGGGCTGGCCCCCAAGGATCCCCAACTGCTATCACACACATCTGTCACTCCCTGCACTTGGGCACTCACAGGCACTTATCTGTATTATTTAGATGTACAGTCCCGGGTGGCAGGTTCATCCATTTTTCATGTAAACCACCCCCCTATTTATGAAACATGCGGACCATTGTAAACTTGGCAAATTCTTACCGTATGTTTCACCCATACACCCTAATAGATTGTAAGCTCTCACGAGCAGGGCCCTCACAACTTGTGTCTCATCTGTAAGTACTTTTAATGTGTAATGTCTGTACGTTTACCCTTGAATTTGTAAAGTGCTGCGGAATATGTTGGCGCTATATAAATAAAGATTTATTATTATTATTATTATTATTATTATTATTATTATTATTTACAATAGCTGTAGGGTGGGCCCCTAAAATAAACTCCACCGGTGGGCCCATAAAAACTCAATTGGTGGGCCCCCTCATGTCAACTGCACCAGTGTTGGAACCCCAGTCCGAAATTGGAAATGACTATGTATCATTTCAAACATTCTAATCCAAAATGACTATGTATCATTTCAAACATTCTAATCCAAAATGACTATGTATCATTTCAAACATTCTAATAAAAATATTACAATGTTCTTTTAAAAAAATTTCTTTTTTTATTAAATTTCTTGGTTTAAAAGAGTCAAACTATTACTCACGAACCCCTACGAGTTCTCTCATCCTGAAAATTACAGTTTTCCAGCTGATGGTGAAAGTAACAGATGTATGGAAGAGCCAAACAGAAGGCATATGGCCATGTTCACTGGTGACCTCTAGGACACCTCAGATAGTTTAGGTCTATGTATAGATGCTTTCTAGGATTCGATGTATTTCAAGGGCACATTGTGCGTTTTAATAATGAAAACAAATCCCTGGAGATATTCCAACCCAAAATAGAGATAGACCCCTTCACTTGTCATTCTCATTTGGACTTCATAGCTGTCCGAGGAGAAGACATCATTAAGCTTTTATAAGCCAGATGTAGCCTATCTATGTAGATTAAACTCACCATTTGGCTAAGTAAGATGACATCTGGGCTGCATAAGAATATTCATCGCAGACGAGCAAATCCCAAGTTATGTCAACAGAGATTATTTCCTTTAGCTTCCCGCTCACTGAACCATCACAGTCAAAATGTCCAAATTTTGAAGATAAAATTTACATGGAGAGCCGGGCGTCCTACGTCTTTTTTCTCTTTCACACGTTATTTTTATCCATTTTTTTGAAAGAAAAAAATAGCCAGAGTAACCCAAAGGTGAAAGGGGCACGAAACCTATGCCCGGTGCACATAGAGATGAAGTCAACATGACAAACCCGTGCAGATGAGTTTCTATTCGGAAATGGCTTTGTTACTAAAAATACGTTTTCAGATACAAAAACTCCAAAAGAAAACAAACCAAATAAATCTCGGAAAAGTTACATCAACTGCAAGAAAGAAAAATAGCAAAAAAGGAAAATCTTTAAAAAATGAGGCAGAGAAAAAATAAAATGAAAAAAAAAAAAAAAAAAAAAAAAAAAAAAAATAAATATTAAAATAATATAATATGAATATATATAATATAATATATATTTTTTTTTTTTAACAAACTTGACTTATCTTACTCTTGTTCTTAGAAATTCATATTTGGTTAATTGCCATGACTCTTTAAAAAAAATTATAATAATTAGAGATGGGCGAATTTCCCAAAATTCGTTTCGTTCACATTCGCGCGAATTTCATCGCAAAAAATAAACTTCGATCCGAATTACATCGCCAATCACGTTAAAAACAGCTATTTCCAGGCTGCCACAACGGCAGGGAGGTAGAACGTTTGTGCCATGCTTAAATATGCCAGAGGAGCTTGGGTTTGGTCTTCATACCAATGTTGGGTTTTAGTATGACAACAACGCCACATGACTGCCAGCCCTCTTAGAAAACGCTTCAACTATAAAATTCCCTGGGCATGTAAGAGGGCAAAACTGACCAAAAAACTGAAGGGGCATGTTGCCTGATAAAGTCCATGCCAGCTGAAAGCTGGAAAAAAACAAGCTGAGAGCTCAGGTGCAACATTAGGTGACAGAGTGTGGAGTGATGGCGGCAGCCCAGCAGCATGAAGTCAGAACAGTGCACAATGACATTCTGGAGGTGGCAAAACACGAGGAAGCCACAGAGTGGCACAATGACTGAGAGCGGAAGGTGACTACGGCAAGCAGTATAGGTCAGCATTGGCACAATGACACGTGTTGGAGGTCACGGCAGCAGCCCCAGCAGCAGCATGAAGGTCATAGAGAGGCACAATGACACAGTTTGAGGTGGGGGCAATACCAGTCCCTGGTAAAGATGGATGGTGGCAGATGGAGAAAACTGTCAGCAGATGTGTGGCATCAGGCGGGTGGCGGCATCAGAATAGTGGATGAGCAGGTAGTTTTGAACCCCAGACTCATGTACTCACAGTTTGGTGAGGCGTCATGGCTGATGTAGTCTGACGCCTCAAGGCATTGTTGTGTGGATATCCCTGCCGAATCCATGCGCCTGATTCATCTTGACAAAGGTCAGTCGTTCCACATTTCCCGTGGACAAGCGGGTTCTCCTTAGTAATGATGGCCCCCCCGCACTGAACACACCGCTCTGAAGCCACACTACTGGCCCGGCAGGCAGCTTCTCCACGCAAACTCTGCAAGTTGCGCCCACACATCCATTTGCTGCCCAGTAGTCCAGCGATCTTCTAACTGGGGTGGCAAGTGCTGTCCAAGTAGGACCACCACCTGTTTGGTTCAGGGACTACTGCTCCAGGTCCCTCAGCTGCTGCTGCTGCTGGCGACTGCCCCTCCACAACTAGGCCGGGGTGAAGGAAGCTGCTTATCAGTGACTCCTAGACTTAGGGTACTGCTGCAAGGAGCTGTACTGCCCCCCCCCCCCCCTCCCCTAAAACCCCCCCACCTTCCCCAGCCAGCCGCGGCAGTATAAGTGAGCACTGAGGAACCCCCCGGACAGCACCTGTCAGAGGAGACGATGCCCGCACATAGGCAGCAGCCAACGATTTACGGACGGAGGATTTCCCTATAGTATTTGAGTTTGTTCCTCCCTCTCCACTAGCTGGGAAACAAGGCTCCCATTTTGGACCTGTAGCGAGGTCCAATAGGGTGGAGAGCCAGAAGTCATCCCTCAGCGGAGGCTGACTATTCGGTCTGTCACTATGCCAGGCAAATAAGCATGCTGCGGAAACATCAGCGACAAGTGACTCCCGAGGGGCTCCCTGCCTCCAATTCACAGTATACTGCCATCGGTGCTTGTGGTCATCTGCCTCGTCTTCCTCATCTCCATCTCCCTCCTCCAGCTGCTCCTGCACCTCCTCACTTGTCACCTGGGTAGAAAATCCACTCATTTCACCAGACAATGCTTCTGCTCAAGTCCTCCTTCTCCTCCCTCCATCAGTCCCCACCAACACATGTGGCCACGAGATGTATCGCCTCACGTCACCAGTCCCCTGCCCAGACAGAATTTTCAGCATCTGTTTCCAGGACATGAAGCAGTGAATGACGTTATTCATCCCGTAGTCCTGGCGACTGACAAATAACGTGCCTCCTCGAATGGCCTCAACAAACGGCAGGTGTCACGAATGAGCTGCCACTGGCTGACATCAAAGTTACACAGGGGACTTCTGTCTGCCTGGATCATCAAAAAATCGTTAATGGCCTTTCTCTGTTCATACAGTCGGTCCAACATGTGCAGGCTGGAATTCCAGCGGGTGGAAACATCGCATATCAGAGTGTGTTGGGGGAGGCCGTTCTAGCCGCTGCAACTCGAGAGGGTGTTTCCTGGCTTTGTACGAATGGATAAAGTGCATGCACAGTTTCCTGGCCTTTCAGAATGTTCTGAAATCGGGGGGAAACTCAGGAACCTTTTCAAAACCCAATTGAACACTGCCCATCAGGGCACATGGACCACCTCCTGGGGTGAGCGCGACACCATGTTCCCCATTTCCGTCACCAGGGTTTCCGATTTGGGCAGTTGGCGCGGAGAAAGCCACACATCGTTTTTGCTGCATGACACGAGCTTCCCCCCCTGTGGACTTCGTTCGCCAGGCAACCGGGGTTTTAAAACTGCGTGACACCGCTGTGCCCTACACATTTGGTATATGGAGCTACTTGTGGAGGCGAGAGGGTGGTGGAGGAAGGAGGGGGACTTTGGCGCAGGAGCAGCATTTTTACAACGTGGAGGAGAAAGCGCGTCTCCGTCCAAGTTTTTGGTGTCCCGGGGCCGAACCCCCTTTCAACCCCGGGGGGCCGTAAAGGACAGTACTGGCCCTACCAAGTTACAGCTCCAACGTCCGGCTGCGTGCACCTGGAAAAAAAACCCGATAAGCTTTAGGACTGGTCACCTTCTGTTCTACATATTTATGAAGTTGGTACTGCCTTTTTTGGAAAAAAATTACGGCTTGGAAAACTCTCATCCGCTCGGCACAACCCATTAGTTCTCTGAACGGTGCAGAGTCCACCTTTTGGGAAAAGGGGAGGGACTGCATCCAAAATTTGGACAGGAGAAAGTCAGCTCTGCACCTTAGGATGGTTGGACGCATACTGTTTCTCTTTTGAAACGCCTCGCTGAACAGCTGGCGCCAGAGTACGAGGAGCAGGAGCATCGGCCCGGGGGAAGATTTAAAAAGAGAAACATCCCTTCTAGAGGGGGTGGACCCATGGCTCAAGGGCATGCGTACCACTGGGGCCTCCTGCTGCTGCTGTTGCGGGGGCGGCAGGAGGGACCACCCATCTGAGCCCCGTTTCTCCCAGGCCACCGAGGGAGCCATGTGTTGACGCGGGCCGTGGTGCCAATGTTAGCTCCCTGGCCACGCCTCACTTTCTGCTTACAGATTCTACATATACCCAATTCGGGCTCCCCCGGGTTCTTAGCAAAAACTGCCAACCCCCGAGTTCGGATTTTAAACCCCCAACACTCCACACTGAGTGACTACTGCCACCGCTGCCTGCGAGCCCCCTGGCCGCACTTTTTTGGACTTGCGAAGGGGTTTTTTACCCCGGGCCCCTTTGGGGCTCCCGCCCTCACACTGCTGCATCCTGCTGACCAGGGCCAAAAACACCCCTTGCTCTGCGCTGCTGCCTGACCGCAAGCTACGCCCCCTTTTCCCCCTGACGATGATGAAGCCCTTCCCTCCCCCCGCCCCAATGCGGCGGCTACATCATCATCTATTTGTTTTCATCGTCACTGCTGTCCCATCCCCGGGTTTTTTTATGCAGGGGCTCCCCCTCACAACATACCTCCCATGCTACTTTAAACCTATACTTTCCGCCTACTGAAGAAAGGGGATTTTGCCCCATTTCCTTCGCTGCCAATAGCTGCGACTGCCCCCTCAAAGGTTCATCCCCCGCTATATAGTTGGCGCTGAGCCCCGCCCAATAGTAGATCTCTGCTGAGGGAACCGAAGGGCAACGGTTAGGATAGGTGGGGGGCCGCTTCCAGCCCCCGGGGCCATCCCAAACAAAGGGGTTGGTCTGACGTTCCCACCGACTTTTGGGCTGGGTTGTCAGGGACAAGTGGATGACTAGTAAACCCAATCAAGAGCCAGGGTTTGCTAAACAACACAGGCCGCTAAAAGACAGCGGAGTTTTTGGCCTAAACCGATGACCCCTGCAGACCCCCTTGCTGTGCTGCGACCGGGCCGGAATTTTTTGTGCCACTGCCATCGCAGGTAAGAGCCTCCCACCTCTCGTCTGACATCTGTTTGTTCTATTTTTAAAAACACTGTTGAATAAGATATCTGTATAAAAAAACAAACCCTATATTTGACCCAAAGAACCCCTAAAAAGCGGGGAAACCTTGGAAAAAATTTTTGCGCTCCAAAAAAATTTGCGGGAAAAATTGACTTGTATGTGCCGTTAAAAACTCTGGTATTTTACGAAAAATAAAAGCACAAACAGCTTAAATTACCTGGGATATAATTTATGCAACAGAATTTCTTTGGGCGGTGAAAAAAAAAAAGTTTTTTTACTGATAAACTGCAAACAACGCTTAATAAACCCCCTGGATGTAAATTGCGCAAAAAAATTGAGCAGCCGGAAACTACTAGCTTGTGGTTTTAAAATTTGCTTTTCTACGCTACACAAAAAGAGAAAAAAGGGGTAATTAACCTTCGCTTGTAATTATCTACGGGAAAAATTTGTATTTTTTGCGTGAAAAAACGTCATTTTGTCACCACAGCACAAAAAAAACCCTTTAATTTAAAACCCCAGGATGTTAATTGCGAAAAAGAATTGAGCACCGGAAACACTAGTTTTTTTAGCGGTTACAATTGCGTGTTTTCTACACTACACAACAAGAAAAAAATTGAAATTAACCTTCGCTTTAAATTTATGCACGGGAAAATTGTATTTTTTGGCGGTGTAAAAGTCGGTTTTTTTGGTTTTCACAACACAGCAGAACAATGCAAATTTAACCCCCAATGTAAATTGCGCAAAAGAATTGAGACCCGGGAAACAACAGCTTTGTACGGTTAAAATTGCGTGTTTTCCTACGCCACAACAAGAAAAAAATTGTAATTAACCTTCGCTTGTGAATTATCACAGGAAAATTGTATTTTTTTGGGGGTGAAAAAGACGGCTTTTATTGTCACCACAGAAAAAAACAACGTTTAAAAAAAAAATTAACCCCGGTGTAAATTGCCAAAAAGAATTGAGCACCAAAAATACTACTTTGTAGCGGTTACAATTGCGAAATTTTCTCTTACACAACAAGAAAAAAAAAATTTTGTATTTAAACCCTTCCTTGTGATTAGCTACGGGAAAAATTGTATTTTTTGGCGGGAAAAAGGCGGTTTCTTGAGCACAACAGCAGCAAACAACGCTTAATTAAACCCCGGGATGAAATTGCGCAAAAGAATTGAGCACCGGAAACTACTAGTTTTTGTACGGTTACAATTGCGTGTTTTCACGCTACACAACAAAGAAAAAATTGAATTTAAACCTTCCTTGTGAATTATTACGGGAAAATTGTATTTTTTGGGGGTAAAAAAAGACGGTCATTTTTTTCCCCACAGAAAAAAAAAACAACTTAAATTTAAACCCCCTGAGTAAATTGCGCAAAAAATGACAGCCAAAATGAAGTGGATTGAAATATAAAAAACCTGTTTCTTTAAATGAAAACAACGGAACTGGCTTAGATGCCCCTTGGGATATTCAATGTGCGGAGCAGATAGCTTTAAAATGTATATCACTGCAGTGACGCACACGGGATTTCAGATCCAATACCCAAAAAATCAAAATAAAACATTAAAGAAGCATCTCGAACAAGCTGAGACACCCCAAAAAAAAGCTGTATAAAAATCAGTTCTTCTAACAAACAGCCCCGGCACACCTCCCCGATCAGTACAGTGAGAGCGGTATGAGCTCCCCGCGTCGCGCCCGGAAAATTTTTAGTGCGGGACGTCACGAAATACCCGGCCGATTGGTTCATCTCTGCCAGCATGCAGGCTATGCCCCTTTTTCCTCCCAATGCTTTTCCCCATTTAGCCCATTTCCGCAGCCATTTTATCAACAAAAGCACACTTCGTTTACCCCGGGGTACCCCCAAAATTTGACTTCGTTCAGAACCAAAATTTTTTCCCGAAATTTTAAAGAATTCCACTCGTTAAAAAACGATTTCCCCCTCCTATTCCTTAGTTATAGTTTTCCGTCAGTTAGCATTAAAAAAAACTAATTGTGCTAAACTTAAAAATTGGTTTTAACGGTTTTGGGAAAATTTTTTAGCCTTTGCTTTCAAAATGCAGTATCATCAATTTTCACAAATGGAGGGGGCAGAACCCTCTGAACGAGGACCTTGATTTTTTCTTTGAACAGAATGCTATGCACCTACGATAAGATGTCAGGACTGCTCAACATTGTGTGTCCTGGGGGCTGGGAGACCAATAATGAAGTAGAATGACAGCAAGAGGTGCACAAAGATGAACATGTGAACAGACAGATTGTCTGAATGGAAGAATGGCTTCACATTCTGTACCACAAGTAAGATTGGAAGTCACATCTAAAATTTAGGGTGCAATCACTGATGACACAAATCTTTAGAAAGCATTAACACAACATTGAGCTTCCAGCTACAGGTGTTCTATTGACCTCACACCACTGCTGTCAAGAGGTTACCGGGGTGAACAGCCAGATGGCAATAAAATGAAGTTCTTCAGCACTGTGTCCAACTTCTGTGTTGGATGCAATGATAATCAGAGATTGGTCTGGAAACCAATTGGCCACACCATTAAGATGCCTTCACAAGGGATTGTCACACCGATCCTATTCCTAGGAATGTGGTTTGGGTGGTATAATGTGCTTCTTTCGTCTTTGTTTTAGGTACATCTCAACGTTCCATTGATTTGGTTGCGAAATCAGTAGAACAGCCATTTCTCCAAAGCATACCAGAAGCTGTTTTTTTAACAGGAAACACCCGCAGCATTCCCCTTGGCTTTTTTTGGTGGGATAATTGGGTTAGCATGGCATCCGGGATCTCTGGTTTTGTCTCCCATAAAACACATCAGGGATGCCACTGGTTCGCGATTATAAAGAGAGCTACCAGCAGACAATCTTGATGATTTGAGTGCCCAACTGGCTTCAGCATGACCCGCACTGGCTTTATGTGACATTGTCCAGGACCAGAGTTAACTCTGGTCATGGCCAATTAAAAACTTTTGATTCATGGCAAAAAACTTTGATTACGACCACAAAAAGCAAAAAGAAAACAAAAAGGGAAGAGCTCCTCTATCTGCATTGTACTCCACTGGCGATCCCCAAATGCAAGGGCTCCATGACAACCCTGAAACCTAATAAGGGTTTCTGGGTTGTCTTTGACATCACCACATCAGGGCATGATAATTGAAAGCTGTACAATGCATAGCAGTACAGTCAGCATTGCGTCTAGCCCATTATGGGGACAAATATATAAAAGTAAGAACATGAAAAAAGTTTTTTGAAAATAAATAAATAAATGGCCTTATGTATGAAAATTGTCTAGGTATAAGATTTTCGTTCTTGCCCATAGCAACTAATCAGATTGGTTGCTCGTTTGGTTGCTTTTGGCAAAAAAAGAAGTCTTTTTTCCTGAAAATTTTCATACCGGGGCCCAAAAGTTGTTTTTTGTTTTTGTTTTTGTTTTTTAAAAGCACAATCACACAAAGTAAAATATGCATACCTCCCTTTCACCATTAAAAATGCCAATCACCTCAAAAGAGATAAAAATAAAAAAGGACACAATTTTGGTTTCGCTGCTTGTGTAATAACCTACTCTATAAATCTATCATGTCAAATAACCCACATAATGAACATCATAAAAAAAAACAATGTCAGAATTGCAATTTTTGTTCATACTGCTGCATATAAAATGGAGTAAAAATCAATCAAAAAGTCAAATAAATCCGAAAGTGGTACCAATGTTGACATCAGTTTGTTCTAAAAAAAAAAAAACCTTCATACGGTTGTAAAACCAAAAAAAAAAAAAAACAATCAGAAATGCGATAATAAAATTTTTACAAAATAAAAGCACTTAGGGCGATATATCCAAAAAAGCGCTCCCAGCCATTTTTAAATGCCTAAAATGGGGTTTTATGCGCCTTAAATTTAAATGATCCTGTCAAAAATCGGGCATTTTTCACCTTGCATAGTAAAATTGATGCACTTGTCTAGGCACATTGTATAATTTATTAACATAACGTGTCATTACTAGCTTAATAGATGCACCTACTTTAGGCGCATTCATATGTGTCATGCCTGGCGTGTAATGCACCTAGTTTTGGTGTAAGACAGAGAATAGGGCATCAACAGTCTTTTGCTGCAAAATACACCAAAACAATGGCGCAGTCGTGTTGGGAAACATCACCATTATTTTTTTAAATGTGCTATAACATAAAAAAAAAAATATGTAAATTGAGTATCACTGTAATCATATCGCCCCATGGAGTAAAACAAACATAACATTTATACTGCACAGTGAGCGCTATAAAAAATAAAAAAACACTTCCAGGGTTGCTTTATTTTCTTCATTCTGCCTCCCAAAAAACATACTTATAGGTGACAGTTGTCCCCCAGTATAGCACTAATAAAAACGTCAACTCATCCCGCATAAAACAAGCCCTTAAACAGCTTCATACACAGAACAATTACAAAAGTTATGGCTGTGAGAATAAGATGACATAAAAGCGCAATTTTTTACAAAAACTTTTTTTGTATAAAAGTAAATACCAACAACAGCCTTTCCCCATTGATGAAGCATTTGAGCGAAATGTGCTCCTCTCCACACGTGGTTTTGGGGTCCTCTCCCACGTGGGTGGCGGTTGGCTAAGTAAGTTTTTTATCGCATTTGTTCTTATATGCTTGTACTTCTTGCCTAAATGTTTTTTCTTCAGCTTTTTACTCTAGATGTGGAGAGTAGTTGCCTTTTTTTTGTTTGGGGGGTTTGTGTATTTTTATTTTTTTTTTAGGTTTTTATTGTTTTCCTGTTATTGTTTTGTATTATTTGGTGTAATAAAAATTGAATTTTTTCCATAAGGCTCTTTTTTGGTATTTTTTGTTATTTACCCTTATGGTTTTTTATTGGTTGCCCGTTTTTTTTGTAGGCTTATTTGTATAAAAGTAGTTAAAACAGTATAAAATTAATATTGTTGCAATTGTACCGACCCACAGAGTAAAGTTATCATTTCATTTATACGACATAGCAAATGCTGTAAAAATGAAACCCAAACTAAGGTGGAATTGCTATTTTTATTTTTCCATTTTTATGGCCCAAAGCTGAGAAAACTGTAGATAACCTATGGGCCAAAAATGCACAATGCACCCCTAGTTGAATTCCATTACTGCTCATCCCACCTCCTCCTCCCATAGAAACCCTGCAAAACCTAATTTGATATTCCTGACATCTTTTCCCGTCCCTTTGAAATGTGCTCTGTGGAACCCCATCCGTCTCAACAAAATCACTGCTGTTCATGACCTTTTTCTCCCAACTCCCTCAAACCCGCTAGCCCCACAGAAACGGGGGTCCAGCCACTGACACCGATTTTCCCCTTGCCGCTCTCCCTATGGCGGCCTACACTTTACCCACACCCTCAAGGGGGCCTGGGGGAAAAAAGGCCCGGGGGGAAGGGGGGTTGGCATTTTCTTTTCTCCTTTTTCCCCCCACTGCACCCTTTCCAGGTCCTTTTTCCCCCTGCACCCTCACCCCCTTTTCCCCCCCTTTGAGGTTCAACACCCCCCAGGGGGCCTTTCAGCCATTTTTTCCCCCCGGGGTCGCGGTTTTTGTACAGGGGGGGCCTCCCCGGCTCCCCCCACGCCAGGGTTTTTGGAACATTTTTGGTGGGGGTGGCTTCCCCCCCCTTTTTCCCCTCTACTTTTAAAAATTTCCCCACCCTTTTATCATGGGGGACTTTTTAAAAATCCCTATTTTTTGGAACCCCCATTTTTCTCCCCTTTGCCTCTCCAATTTCCTTTTTACTAACCCCCTTTTTTCTTTGGGGGTCTCGCAGGTTTTTCTAAAATCTCCCCACCCCCCAAATGGGGAAAAAATCCCCTGGGGGTTTTGGTTTTCTGTAACCGTTTTCCCCAAAACTTTTAACCTTTTTAATTTTAAATTTCGCCCCTTTCCTCTATTTGATCACCAATTTTTAATTTTTCCCCCTATCTAAATTTCTTACCCCAAACCTTTTGGGGCACCCCTCCCGGCTCCCGTTTTAGAAATATACGGGCCCCATTAACGCCCCAAAAAGGGAAATTTACCCGGGGGACCAAAACAGTCCCATTGCCCCCCCAAAACTCCCCCCCCTCTCCTGCCCCGGGGCCCGGGGTCCAAACAATTTTAATGAAAATCTTTCCCACCAAACCCCCGGACCCCTTCTTTTACCCCTTTTTAAAACCCCTCCCCCAAAACCCCCCCAGGGGGTGGGGGGAACCCCCCCCCACAGCCATGGCACACGCCTTTTAAACTCGCCCCCTCTGCCCGCGATGGTTTTTCCCGATGGGGCGGGGGCGTCTGGGGGGAGGAAAATCGGGAAAAAACTCCTGAAACTTTCCCACTAACCCCAATTTTTTTTTTTGCTCAGGAAATTAAACAAAATTTCCCTTCCACAGCGGCCCAAAAAAAAAAATTTTTTAACCCCCCCCCATCGGGAACCCCTTTCACAAAAAAACCCTAAACCCCCTGTTTTTAAACCCAAACCCCTCCCTTCTTTGGGGGTAAAGGCCCCAAGGGGGCCCCGGGGCCCCTTTGGGGAAAAATCTGTCTGAAGAAAACCCGGCCAAATCACTTCCAAGAGGGAAAATTTGGGCAAAATCCCGGCCCAAAATACTCTCATCTCACACCCAGCAAGGGAGCCATCCTTTGGGCCCCCCCACCCCATTTCCCCCCAACCTACTCCCCCCAAACTCTTTTTACCCGCTCGGGAAAAAGAAGGGAAATGTCCCCCGGGGGTTTTGCTGTCTGCGCCCCCCCACCAAAATTCTCTTTGTTTGGGCCCCCCCTTTTTTTCCCCCCCTTTTGTCCAAGGGGCTTTTTTCTCCCGCTTTTTCCCTCTCTCACCCTAAATGCAGAATTTTTGTAACCCCCTCTCTCTCCTCTGGGGGTCTTTTCCCCTCTTCCTTTTAAAACTTTTCTTTTTATAAACCCCCCCTTTCGAAAAAAATTTTCCCCCTCTGGACCCATCCGCGCCCGGGATAATTTTCCGGAAAACCCGTCCCTCTAAAACCTTTCCCTTTTAATTCCCCCCAAAAAAACCCTTTGGAAAGCTTGGTCTACTCTCCCCCTAATTTTTGGGTTTTTTCCCCTTTAACCCCTCCCTTTTTGCCCTTTTTCAAAACAGGTTTTCCGCAAACCCCCACTCCACCGGGAAAAAAGGCTCCCAAACTTTAAAATCCCCAAAAGATTCCCTAAAAAAAGGGTCAAAATTGTTGCTTCTTTTTGGATCTTTTTCTGCAGCGTTTTTCCAAATTTTTGATCACCAAAATTTTCCTTTAGCATTTTCCAGCCAACCCCTTGGCCCCAAAGGGCCCGCCCCTCTTTGGGTTTTTCATCTTATCTTTCTTTAAACCCCCTTTTTTCAGTGTCTAAAATTTTCAGGTTTTACCCCCCTTTTTTCCTCTTTCCTCCCTTTCTGTCGGGGGGTTTCCCCAAAAGGAAACCCTTCTTGGTTTCCCCTCCCTTTCCCAAAAAATGCAGCCCCCCTTTGGGTTTTTAAAAACCCTCACAGATTTGGCTTTTTCCCGTTTCCCTCCCTACATTTATACACCCCAAATTTTTTTCCCCCCTCCCGAGGGGGCAAAACACTCCTGCTCTGTAAAAAAAAACCCCGGGGGGGAAATGGGCCCGTTGCTGGGCTCTGACAAAACATGTCCTCCCCGGGGAAACCCATTCTAAAACCCCCACTTAAAAACCCGAATTCCTTTTTCCAAACCATCCCCCCATCTACTACAAAAGAAAACCCCTTAAACCCCTTTCCCTTTCTGTCTCAGGGTTTTGGGGACCCACCATAACTCCTAGGGGGGCAGGGGCCCCCTGGGGGTTGGGGTTTTTTAAATAAAATTCCCGATCTGGTTTTTTTCATTCCCCAAAAAATTTTCCCAAAACCCTTGGGCCCCCTCCCGTCCAAACCCGCAAACCCCAAGGGAAAATTCCAGGGAATCCGTCCTTTTGCCAAAGGTTTGGAAAAAAAAAACTCCCAAACTCCCCAAATTGGGGTTTCTTTTTTATTTTTTTTTCCCCTTCCCCGACACTGAAAACTTTTTTGCTTATCGGGCTCCCCTGTGGGCAAAACTCTCCCCCTTTTTTTCCAAATCTGTCCTGAAATTTCAGGGGAGCCCGGCCCCTTTTTCTTTTTTTCCCGCCCTTTTTAAATGGGGGTTTTCCTTTTACCCCTTTGTTCCCGTCCAATTTTCAAAAGTGGGTTTTCTATCCCAGGTTTTCCAAAAAAAACAAAAAACCATACCCCTCACTCAAAAGCTCACCCAAAAACGGGTTGGGTCCTCCCCACATCTTTCCCCCCCTCATTTTCTTTACCACCCAAACCCCCTTTTCTCCCCCGCTCTGCTGAAAGATAAACCCGGTTTAAAACCTCCCCAAACCAAACCGAACCTTTCCCCTGCCCCATCTCCCAAAGACTTCAAAACGGCGGGCCCGTTCTTTTGGAACCATGCTACACCCCGGGCCGGGAAAAAAAACTAGAAAAAAAAAAACCCAAAAAAATTTTTTCCTTTTTTTTTTAAAAAAAAAAAAAAACTTTTTCAAAAAAAAAAGCTTTTTTAAAAGGCCCTTTTTTTTAAAAAACAAAAAAAAAAAAACCTTTTTCAAAAAAAAAAAAAAATTTTTTTTTTTGCCCCTACAAAAAAAAAAATGGGAAATTTTTCCACCAACATTTTTTTGCTAACCCCCATTCCCCTCCCCCCACCCCCTTTTCTAAAATTTTCCCCCTCTTTTTTCATTTTCGGCACTTTTAAAAAAATTTAAAGGTTTTTTGAAGGGGTTGGGGAGGTTCCCTTTCCCGGGGAACTATGTAAAAAAAAAAACCCCCTAAAAGGAAAATTTGGGGAAATTTTACAAATTTTGTTATGGGGCTTTTAAGGGGAAACGCTAGATTTGAAAAAAAGCCCTCAAAAAAAGATTTCCCGGTTTTTTTCTTGGGTTTTTTTAAAAATTTTTGGGGGATTTTACTGTCTAAAAAATGGCTTTTTGAACTCAAATAAAAAATTTTTTCTTTATTTGGGGGTCCCTTTCGATCTTTTCCCCCCCTTTGGGTTTTGGGGGCGGGTTTTAATTTTTTCCTTTTTCATCGCTTTGGGGCTTCGTAGCAGTTTTAGGAAAAATGCTCTTGGGAAAAAACCCCGCCCAAAAAAACCCCCAGGGGGAGGTGGGTTAACTTGGTTGTGCTGTGGGGTTTTTGTTTTTTTTTCTTTTTTTGTTTCTCCCTGTTTTTTCAATTTTTGTCTGAAAAAGGAGTTGGGGATAATGTCGGATTTGACCATTTTTCAAATTTTAAAAGGGTGTAAATGGACTTTTCTCAGGGATTTTTCAAAAAGGGGGAGCACATTTTTTTTGATAAAGGGGGACCCTGGAAAAAAAAAATTGGGGGATCTGGAAAAAAGCAAATGGGGGACCTAGGGGGAAAATTAGAAAAAAAAAAAGGAAAAAATTTTGGGGGGGGGAAATTTTTTACCCAACCCTAAAAAAAATTATTTTTAGGGAAAAAATCTTTTTTGGGCCATTGGGGTTTAAAGTATTAAGGGGAAAATTTTTCCCCCCTACTATATTTTCCCAGGGGCCTTTTTTAAAGGGGGGAAATGGGGAAAAAATAATTTTTAAAAAAGGAAAAACTTTTTAAAAGGGAAAAATTATGAGGGGCCTTTTTTGGGTTTTTGTATTTTAAAGGGAAAAAAAACTCTTTAAAATTTTAAGAGGGGTGAGATAAAAAAACAAAAGGGAAAAGGCAAGTGAAGCCAAAATAAGGAAAAAAAAACAATATCGCAAAAAATGGATGAAAAAAAAAAAAAAATAAAAATATTGCCATTCAAAAAGGAAAAACAATTAATTTTTTTAAAACAAGGAAAAAAAAAATTTCAAAAAAAAGGGTGGGCCCTTTGGGTTTTTTGGGGGTCTTAAAAGACTTTTTTAAGGGGCTTGGGGGGGGAATGGGGGCAAAAGGGGGGTTCACCTCGATCCATTTTTTAGATCCCGGGAAAACGTAAGGGCCCCTTGTACACACCCCTTTTTAAATTTTGACGGCAAAAACTTTAGCCCTTTGGAATCTTTTTTTTCTTTTTAAAAATAAATTCAAACTACCAAAGGGGAAAAAAAGAATCCCCCCAAAAACCCCTTAAAACCTTTTCCCGCAGGTTTTTTCCCGGGGCCAAGCAAAAGGGGGAAAGGGGGTGCAAAAAAAAGGGCATCGGGAGGAGAAGGGGGAAAAAACCGTAAAAAAAGGTTAACCCCCCAAAAGGGGGAAACGGGGGATTTATCAAGGGAAAGGTTTTTACCAAAATTAAATGAAGTGGTAAATTTTGGGCTTCCCCATAATTTCTCTCATTTCCCAAAAAGGGGGGCTTAAAACTATTGTCTAAAGGGGGTTTTGGGGTATTTCCACCTGATTTTATCAATTTCGACTATATCAAAATATTAAGGAAGGGCCCCAAAAATTTTTTTCGGGGAAAAAACTAACTGTGAAAAAAAGCAAAATTTTCCCAAAACCCTAAAAAGGGAAAAAAAATGACTGGGCCAAAAAATCTTTTTTGGAAAATATGGTTGTTTTTTTTTAAAAATGGGCCCTTTTTTGGCAAAAGTTTTGGGGTTTGTTTTAAAAATTTTTTTTTTTCAAAGGGAATGTTTTTTGTGTTTTAAAAAAGGGTTAAAGATTCCCGGGGAAAGAAAAAAAGGTTAAATTTCAACACATTGAGGGAATTTTTTTCAGGGTTTTAAAACAAAAAAAATAGGGGATTTTTTTTTCCTCTTGTGTTTTCGCCCAGCTGCGTTTGATAAATTTTTCCAAGGAAAACAAATTTTAGGGAAAGGAAAAATTATTTGGGGCTCCCCTGTGGGTGTTTTTTTAAATGGGAATTTTAATTTTTTGGGGGCAAATTTTCAAAAAGAAGGGGGGAAAAAAATTTTTAAAAATTTTCCCTTTGGCCAAAACTAAAGGGTTTTATCTTTTTCGAAGAGCAGATTAAAAAAGGGGGGCCCGGGCCGTTTTCCTTTTTTAACCCTGGGCTTTTTTTCATTATTTTGAATTTTAAACTTCCCTTTTGGTAAACAAAGGGCCACATAATTTAGGGGATTTTATTCCCCAGGTAACCCCCCTAAAAATGTTTTTTTTAAAGGAAAATTTAAATTTAAAATTCCTAATGACGGGGAAATTTAAAATTGGGGGAATTTCTCCCCCTTTGCCAAGGGGAAATTTGGGGGCTCCCCATTTTGTAAAATTTCCCCCGGTTATTTCCCCATTTTTCCCCCTTTTACTCCCAAAAACTCCATAAAAAAACCTATTTTCCCCCCCAAACCCAATGGGGAAAAAACAAAACGTGGCGGGGATTTGGGGTTTCCCTTTAAATGGGGAAAGTATTCTTCCCGGGGAGGGGGGATTTTTTTTTGCAGCCCTTTGGGTTGGCAGGGGGGAAAGTTTTGGGGTTTTTTTTAAAAGATACCCAAAAATGTTTTGCAAAATTTGTAGGGAAACCAAATTTTTTTAAATTTGGGGTGGAAAAAATGTTTGTTGGATTAAAAAGTGCCGAATTTTGAATCGCTGTATTAACCAAGGGAATTCCCCCATTTTTTAGGGGTTGGAAAAGGCCCAATTTGGGGGGTTTTTCCCCCCTTTAAGGAAAAATTCCCCATTAGGGGGTTTATATTGGGTTGATTTTTTATTTTCTGATGGTAATAAGGGTTAAATTTTCCCTTTTTCACAATTATTTTATGTTTTGCAAAAAACAATTTTTCCTTTTAAAGAAAGGGGGCATTTTAAAAGGGAGCCCCAAGTTTTTTCCCCCTTCCTTTTTTCAAACCTTTTTTTTTAAACGTTGGGTTTTAGGAATTTTTAAAAATTTTTTTTTGGGAAGGGGGGCAATCCCTTTTGAAAAAACCCCTTTTTAAGCCCGTACGGGCGGTTTCAAAAGAACGTCAAACGTCATATTGGGGAAATTTTTGTTTTTGGCCCTCCCCCCAAAACTTTTTTTTTTAAAATTTTTCCCAAAAAAAACTTTTGGGTTTTTTTTTTTACATTTTTAATACCACAATTTCTTTTTTATCAACTTTTTGGGTTCCCTTTCCCCTTTACTGGTTTTTTTCTTTAGGAAAAAAAAAAAAATTTATTAAAATTTTAACCCCTTTAAAAAAACCAAACCCGCTTTGGGAATTTGGGATTTTTTTTCATTTCCCCCAGTTTTGTCATTTCCCGTGGGGATTTCAATTTAAAAGGGATAACCCTATGGGAGAACTTTTTTAGAAGGGGGAAAAAAGGAAAAAATTTTTTTCCAAAATTTTTAAGGGTTTTGGGAATTGGGGGAACCAAAAAAAAATTGGGTTTTTGGGGTAAAATTGGGGGGGAAAAAGGGGGTTTCCCAAAAAAAGGTCGTTTGATTTGAGCCGGGCATTAAGATTTTGGGGAAACGGAAAGATTTTTGGGGCCGTTTAACTTTTTAAAAAAGGGGGTGGGGAAAAACAAAAAAAAACCAAAAAAAATTAAAAGAGTTCCCCAAATTTTTTTTACTACTTAAAAGCAGTTGGGGTTTAAATTTAATTTTTAAAAAAGGGGTTAACATTAAATTTTATCTTTCCCTTTTTTTGTTTTCATATGGGTCCTCCCTTTGACTGTTGCTGCAGAAAAGGCTGTAGATTTGTTTCAAGGAAAAACACCCACCCTGCAATTTTCCCTTTTTTGCAAAAACCCCTAATTCCTTGTCAAAAAACTTTAAAAGGAAAAAAACCCGAAAAACCTGGTCAAAAAAATAGAAAAGGGTTTTTTTCTTGGTTGGGGCATTTTAGAAAGCTTTATGTTGAAATTTTTGTAAAACAAACTTTTAAAAAAAATCCCCAAAGGTTTTTTTACTAGATGGTAGTAAAAGATTTAAAAATTAAAACCCTTTTTTTGGGAATTTTTCATTTTTAGGGAATGTAGGTTTTTTTTTGTCTTTTTAAAAAAAGTGATAACATGTAACTTGGGGATACTTTTGGGGGCAAAATTTCCAGGATGGAACCCTTGAAAAGGGTAGATTTCGGGAACATTTATTTTGGTGCGTTTTGTTCAGACCCTTTTTAAAAAAATGTTTTTCCCAAAGGGGGGTTTTAAAAAATTTCTATTATACACATCAATTTGGAAAAGTAATTGGATTTTTAAAAATTTTTTGTATTTTAATTTTTTGTTTCTATTTTGGAAAAACCCAAAAGGAAGGGGAACAAAAAAAGGTTCCCCTTTAATATAAATAGGGGGGGAAGGGGGATTGGGTTCTTATGGGTTTAAAAAAACTGCCAACCCCCTCTGGTCCCCAAATTATAAAAAAGATTCCTTTCCCTTTTTAAAAATTTTTTGATTTGGGTTTTAATTTTGGGTCTTTTCCCCCCCTTTTTTCCTTTTTGTTTTTTTTTTTTTTTTTTTCCTTTTTTCCTCTTTTCCCTTTTTTTTTTTTTTTTTTCTCTCTCCTTTCTCTCCCCCCCCCTTGCCCGAATGGGTTTTTTTAATTAAAAAAAGGGAAATAGGAACTTGGGGCAAATGAGAACTTGGGGGTTTTTTAAAGAATCCCTAGATTCAAAAAGCGGTTTAAACCCGGATGGCAGGTTTTTACACTTGGTTTTAATTTTCCCGTGGCAATTTCCACTGTCTAAAATTGTCTTTTTTTGATTCTCCGAAAAAATTGGGGTTTCTTTTTTATTTGGGGGTGCCTTCTTGGGTCTTTTCCCCCTTTTTTTGAGGGTGTTTTTTTTTTGTTTTTTTTTTCCCTTTTTTCGCTTTGGGCTTCGTTTGGGAGTTTTTAGAAAAAAATGCTTGGAACGCCCCCCCAAAAAAACCCCCAGGTGAGTGATTTTAAAATTGGGGGCTGCTGTGAAAAAACCCCAAAATTTTTTGGGGCCCCCATTGGGGGGGAAACCCTTGTTAAAATCTAGCACTTTTTTTGGGCCCCTTTGGTTTTTTTTCCCAAAAAACCCTTTTTAGATTTTTTAAGCCCCTTGCGGGGCAGACCCCACACCTTGGTTTCTCTCTGTTTAATTTACTTTTTTAAATTTTTGTTTAAAAAGGGCCCGTACACTTTTTTCCCTTTCCAAAAATTTTAAAGTGCTGGGGGGAATATGGGGTTTGGGCCCATAATAAATAAAAAAATTATTTTTTAAATTGTAAAAACGGGGGTTTTTTGGCCTTGATTGGGTTTTCTTGGGGGGGCTTAATAAATTTCGGAAAAGGGGCCCACCCAACCCAAAAACTGTGGTTTTCCAAAAAAAGTTAAAAAAATTTCCCCCCTTTGTGGTCCTCCCATTTCCCCCCAAAACAGGCCCCAATTTTTTCACCCCCCATTTTTGGATTTCTTCCTTTTTTCGTTTTGGGAAAAATTTTCTAACACAAAAATTTTTAGGGGGGCTTTTTTTTTTCCGGGGGGGGTTCCCTTTTGAAAAAAGGAAAAAAATTTTCAAACTAAAACCTTTTGGAAAAATTATTGGAAAGGGGCTTTTCATTTTTTTTTTAAAAAAACCCCGCCCAAAATTTGTGGGGGCACCCGTGGGGTTCCAAAAAATTACCCCACTACAACCCCCGGGTATATTCCTAAAAAGGGTTTAAGGGTTTCCCAAAAAAGAGTCTTTTTAGGGGTGTTTATTAATTTTCAACACCTTAGGGTGTTAGCAATGGTGCCTAAAATAAAAATTGTAATGAAAATGAGATCCCAAAATCCAGTAGGTGCTCTTCCTATTCTGAGGCTTGTGGTTGAGTCAAATAGCATACTAGGGCCACATATGGAGTATTTCTAAAAACAGAAAAACCAAGCACATCAATATTGAGTTCTGTTTCCCAAATAACATTTATTGTGTACTACAGAATAATGGATTGAAATTGAAAGTCTGCAAAAAAAAATAACATTTCTAAATGTCACCTCCATTTCCTTTAAGTCCTGTGAAACACCTAGATCAGAGGTTCCCAACCCTAGTTTTCAAGGCACACCAACAGGTCATGTTTTCTGGCTTTCCTTAGCATTGCACAGGTGAAGTCATTATTGTCAGTGCATTCTGCACAGGTGATATCATTATTGTCAGTGCATTCTGTGGGAGATCCTGAAAACATGACCTGTTGGTGTGCCTTGAGGACTGGAGTTGGGGAACCCTGACCTAGATGGTTAACAAACTTCCTATATGCTGTTATGAATACATCAAGGGGCACAGTTTCTTATATGGAGTCATTTATGGAGTACGTAACATACAGGCCCCTTAAAGTCAAATCAGAACTGGACTAAATAAATCTGTGCTGCAATTTTTCTTGAAAATATGAAAAATTGCTACTAAATTTATGAGATCCTAACCTTGAAAATGACATTTTTTCAAAATGTTCACAATATTTTGATATTTTTTCACAAATAAACAAGGATTGTATGGCCCAAAATTTAGTACTTTATTAAAGCACAATGTATCCTGAGGAAACAATCTCTGAATTACATGGATAGGTAAATGCATTAGAAAGTTATTCCCACATAGAGTGTGACACATCAAAAATGGGGCTCCGTCAGGAAAGTCAAAATTGGCTCAGTCAGTAAGGGAATAAATAAAATGCAAGCCTGCACCTACACAGATTTGTTTAACCCAAACCCATTAACAACCCCCCACTGTCTTTTGATGGCGGGCCGTGCAGGTCGTCTTTCTGAAACAATGGTAAAAGCCGTTGCTGCAGACAGAGAGGTTTTGTGGCTAGGAACAGAGTTGTAGTTAACAGTTATGTTCTTTGAGCAGTCTCTGTAAGCACTGGGAATTGGAAAAAACCTACGATCTCCGGCACTAAACCCTTTGATTGCCACGGTCCATGACCACAGCATAGCCAAAAAGCATTCCCCTGAGGGATGGAGCCTGAGGAATGTCTGTACAGTCAGCCCTGGGGACCTAGAGTAGCCCGAGGGCTGTCTGTATAGGAAGCCTGCAGTCAGGGCAGACTGTGTGCTGCCCTAACTGCTGCCAGTGTCAGTATGACACAGAAGGTGATGTATTAGCATGCATGAATATGCTAACACATTACTAAGTGTAAAAATAAATAAATAGTTATTTCTTAATGGAATTATAAAAAAGTAAAAAAAATAAAAATAAAAAAATAAAAAAGTTAAAAAAAAAAATAAAAAAAAAAATTTTAAATATTTAATAAAATTTTTTTTCAATATATTGCACAAAAAAATTTTTACACATTTTAAGGTATCGAAAAAGGGTTTTTTAATAAAAAACCGCAGAATTTTTAATTTTTTAACAGGGGTTTTTTTTGTGTTGGGAAATTTTGGGAAAGGGGGTTTTAAAAAAAAAAAATTTTCACAAAAAAAACACTTTTTTTTTGTTCCGGTTTTTCAAAAAAAAAAATTAAAAACCCCAAAAAAATTTTTTTCAGTACTTTATATGGGAAGTTTTAATCCCAAGGCCCCCCTAAAGTAAAAACTTCCCCTCCTATAAAAAAAAAAGGGCCTCCAAAAAAACAAAGTAACCATTAAAAAATGAAAAAAAGTTTTCCCACTGTTGAAATACCGGGAGGGGGGAAAAACTTTCAAAAAAGGGTTGGGGGCCAAAATTTAAGGGGCCCGTGGGGGTTTTTAAAAGGGTTTAAAAATTTTTTTGGAAAAGTTTCTGATCCCAAATTTTTTTTTTTTGGATTTTTTAAGGGGATAGGGGGGGGTGGGGCAAAAGGGGCTCCAATTTTTTGGGTGTGAACTCCCCCCCAATTTACCCGGGGCTGTTTTTTCAGAACGAAGTAAACTTGGGGGGGCCTTCTCTCCCTGAAAAAAATTTGGAGGGCTGTTAAAATCCCCTTTTCAGGGTTTGGGGAAACCCACACTTTACATTTTTAAACCCCTTTGGGGGGCCCCCAAATTTTTGAACCTGTTTTTGGGGCTAAAAACCCCACTTTTTTTTTTCCCAAAAGGGTTTTCTTTGGGCAAAAAAGAAATGAGTCCTTAGGGGGCCTAAAAAAGGGTTTTATTTCATGTGGCCCCAGTTGGAGGTTAAAATGGGTTTGAGGGAGGTTTCCCAAAAACCCGAAAATGAAGGTCCCCCCTTTTCCCCTGATGGATTGGGCTTTTTGCAAAAATTTTTACCAAAAAAAGTTTTGCTAAATTTTCCCTAAAAATTTTTTTAAAATATTCAAAAAAAATAGCCGAAATTTCATTTTAAAAAAAATCCATATGTTTCGCTTTTAAAATTGTTCTTTTTGCATTTTTTAGGGGTGTTTTTCTTTAAAAATTTTTTGTTTTGTTTCCCCAAATTTTTTTTGGTGCCACGCCAAGGTGCAACCTACAAAAAATTTTTTTAAAATTGTTTTTGGGGTTGTGGATTCCCCAAATTTTTTTTTTTTTTTGGGGTGGGTTTTTTTTTGAAATGGCCTTCTCTGATGTTAAAGTGAAAAATTTTTTGGCCAAAAATACCTTTCTTGGGGGGGCTAACAATGTACTTTTAACCCTGCAGGAAACTATTAGGGTACAAATTTTTTTCCCTGGGGGGTGGGGGGCCTTAACTTTTGGGCCCCTTGGGGGCTATTTTTAAAATTTTTCTTTTTAGGAATGGGCCCTCTGGGCCCAAAATTTTTTTTAAAACCTGTTGATTTTGGGCCCCCCCGATTTTGGGTTTTTGTGCTTTATTTTTCCCAAATTTCCCGTGTTTAAAGGGGCTCACCCAAAGTGTTTTTTGGGGAAACCTGACCTTTTGAAAACCCATTAAAACCTTTAATTTGGGCAAAAAGGGGTTTAAAAATTTGGGGGTTTTTTGGGTTCCCCCACCTTTTTTTTTTGGGGGGGCCAAAAAACCGAAACCCAAACAATAGTTTTAAAAGGGTCCCCTTCCTCAATGGGGAGTATTAACACTATAAATTTTTTCATTCTAGGGAATTTTTAAGGGGGGAATTGCCAAACATGGGGGTAAAAACAGAAAATTTAGCCAACACCAAAACCCCCGGTTTGGGTTCCCAAGGATCCACTGTCCTTATTTTGATTTTGTAAAAAAACTTTTTATTTTACCTATTTTTAGGGGATTTTTAAAAAAGCATTTTGGCCGGGGTTCCAAGGGAAAGGGGGGGTCGCTAGGGTGTTTTTTTTTTCGGGGGGTCGGGGGCCCCTTTTAAAAAAAAAAACACCCTGTTTCTTCCCCAGTCTCCCGGGGGGCCCCCGGGCCCCCTGCCCCCGGGGGGCTGGAGCCAACCCGGGGGGCTGGCCCTTTTTAAAATTTCCAAAGTGGTCCCCTGGGGTTTCACATTTTTAGCCGGGGTGGGGGCCTTTCTTTCGGAGCAGAGGGGGGGAGCCCTCCCCGCTCCGCAAAACCAAATAAAGGGGGGGGCCGGGCCTTTTGGGGGGCCGAAATTCCCGGGGGCCGGGCCGGGGGCCTCCCCAGTGGGTGAGGGGGGCCCGCCGCGGGGGCCCCCTGCGCCCCCCGACGGCAAAACGTCGGGGGATAATGGATTTTCATCTCGGGGGCGCTGCCTTTCCTCGGGGGGGCCCCAGCGCTCATTGGGGGGGGTTTTCGCCCCAGGAAACTTTCCGGAGGGGGGGGCGCGCTCGCCGGGGGGGGTTTTTGGGGGGGTATTGGGAATTTTTGTTAATTTTTTTCCGCGTTTACCCTTTCCCCCAGTTTCCCCTAAATTTTCTGGGCCCGTGGGCCCCCCATAATTGCCTTGGGCCCGTGGCCCCCATAGGCCGGGCCGCTGTGGGGGCCCCCATAAACCCTTTTCCTGTGGCCCCCCCTTTTCCCGGCCTGTGGGGGCCCCCCTTTCCCGGGCCCGTGGCCTCCCCTATCCCTGCCTGTGGGGACCTTAAAATGGGGCCTTGGCCTGTGGGCCCCCCATTTTAAATGCCCTTGGCCCCCCTAACCCCCCCTTTTGGCCTCCATAAACCCCCCCTTTTGGCCCCCATAAAAATCCCGTGCCCCCCATTAAAAACCCCCGCCGTGGGGGCCCCCCTATCCCCGCCCCGGGGGCCCCCCCTAAACCCTTTTCCTGTTTCCCCCAAAAAGGGTGTGTGCTCTTTTTTTAAAATTTCTCTTTTCCTGGGGGGCCCCCCTTAAACCCCGCCTGTGGGCCCCCCCCTACCCCCCCCTGTGGGCCCCCAAAAATCCTGCCTTGGGGGCCTCCATATCCCTTCCCTGTTTTCCCCTATAAATTTCCTGGGCCCGTGGAACCCCCCCTATTTTCCCCGCCTGTGGCCCCCCCTATTTTCTGCCCTTTGGGCCCCCTATAACTTTTCTTTTGGGCCCCCTTATCCCTGTCTGTTTCCCCCCCATAATGCCCTTTCCCGTGGGGGGCCCCTAAAGCTGCCCCGTGCCCCCCTATACTGCCCGTTTTGGGCCCCCCTACCCTTCTGTGGCCCCCCATAATTTCCTGGGCCCGGGGGGGGCCCCCTTTTTGCGCCTTTTGGCCCCCATATTTCCCCCTTTTTTGGCCCGCTTTTTTTTGTTTCCTGTTTTCCCCTATTTAAAAACCTTGGGCCCGTGGCCCCCCATTTCCCCGGGCCCGGGGGCCCCCATTTTTTCCCTGCCTGTGGGCCCCCAAATTCTTTCCTTTTGGCCCCCCCAAAACCCCCGCCTGTGGCCCCCCATATCCCCGCCCGGGCCCCCCTTTTGCCTTTCCTTTTGGCCCCCCTATTTCCTTTCCTTGGGGGCCCCCCTACGGGCCCGCCTGTGGGGCCCCCCATAAGGGTGCCTGTGCCCCCTATATACCCTTTCCTGTGGCCCCCCCTTTTACTTTCCTGTGTCCCTTTTTTAAACCTTGGCCCCGTGGGCCCCCCATAATTTCGGCCTGGGGGTTTTCCCCAATACCTTCCTTTTGGGCCCCTAAAATTTTCTCCTGACCCCCCTTTTACTGCCTTTTAGGGGACCCTTAATTTTGGCCCCAGTTTCCCCCATTTTAAACCCTTTTTGTGGGCCCCCATTTTACTTTCCTCAATTTCCCCCATTACTGCCCGTGGGGCCCCCTATACTTCCTTAGTGCCCCCATATACTTGCCCTTTTGGCCCCAAAAAATACTGCCTGTGCCCCCCTTATACTGCCTTTGGCCCCTATATACCCGCCTATGGCCCCCATTATACCGCCCTGTGGCCCCTTTTATACCTCTTGGGCCCTAATATCTGCCTTTTGGCCCCCCATATCGGGTGTGGCCCCATATAAATGGCTTTTAGGTTTCCCCTTTTATTTCCTAACTGAGGGGATGCTATACCTATAAAATTAAAGGATTTTCTGGAAAAGTGAGGATTTTTAAATATTTTTTGTCCAAATCCTCGGGAGAGTCTTGGGTGGGAGCAATCAGCATGAAGGTTGGAACCGGATGGAAAAAGAGAAAGGGGAAAGGGGAACGACGTGATCAAAAAGACGTCCCCAGTGAGTTATAAAAAGTAAACTGCAGTGGGAATTTACTTATATGGGCGCAAAAAGTCTTCTAGTATCTACCGTAACTTTGGGCCCCGTATGGCGGGAAAAAATGTCTCTAGGGGTGTGTACGCTGAAAAGTCACATGTTGGGGGTTTGTTTTGGTCAGGGTCTGGCAGGATTAATTTTTGGCCCTTTAAATAGTAATAGTTTGGGGGCTTGGTTTTAAAGGAGGGTTTTATAACCCAACACTTTTCTTGGAGTTCTTCCCTGTGTAGGTGGATGTTTTTTGGGGACTGTTTAGGGGTATTTTATATGAAGGGGTGAAAGTTGTGAAAAAGGGAAATTTGTCATTTGGGTTGATTTTTATGTACAGTGAATGGGAGGGGGGATGGATTTGGGGCCCTTTTGGGGGATGTTTTCAAAAAAATTAGTGACAGGAACAGAAGGTTTTCCCCTTTAAAAAAACATCCGGGAGTTTTACAATGAGGCGAGAAAAAGTCGTGTAAAACCCCCCCCTACCCAGAAAAACAAAAAAGGGCCCGAGGGCCCCGGTTTTTTTTAGGACCCTAGCCAAAGCCCCCGATCGGACTGCATCAAAAATTTAAAAAAAAATATATGAAAATTTTTTTGCAAACCCGTTTTTTGCAATTTCCTTTTTAAACATAATATTGCCCGAAAAAACCTCTCAATAGGGGGTGGGTGTGAAAGAAATTAAATGCAGTGGCCCAAAAAGACCAAATGTAAGTTTCCCAAAGTTTTATCTTTTACAGATTTCATTTCTTTTGCCCTTTTAAACCCTTTCTTTTTCCCCATCTAAAAAAGGAAGTTAAATTATGACTGAAACCCCTTTTCCCCTTTGTTTTGGGGAAAACCCCGATTATTACAGCAGTAAAATAAAAATTTACTTGTTCGGGAATTTTATTTTTTAAAGAGGTTTAAAAACCCTCAGAAACTTTTAAATTTCAAAATTTTTCCCCCAAACCTTTCCTTTTTTTTTGAAGGAACGGGTCAACCCCATGAACCAGATATCTTAAAATAAAGTAACTTTTAAAGGGACAGATCGATGATTTTTATAGTTTGATTTAGTATTTTGATGGTTTTAAAAAAGTGAACTCTTTCCAGTTTTGTAAAATGTTTTTATCTTTAAAGAAAAAAAGTGCTATAAATGTTTTGTAAATATATAACATCAAAAAGTAAAAAAAAAGTAAAAAAGATAAAAGTACTGAATTAATAATAATAATAATAATAATAATAATAATAATAATAAAAATAATAATCTTTCGTACATACAAAAAATTTGGGAGACGATCCATGCATAAGTATAATCCAAAAGGGATATGTAGGGCATACATATATTTTTTAGCATGAAAAAATGGGACTTTAAAATGAACGGACTGTATTCGGGTTCAAAAATGTCCTATGCACTAAGTTTTATAATGTCCCACAAGTGGTAAAACAGAGTCTTTGAGTGGTTTTAAAACATACTACATGTTGGGTATGAGAATTGTTGCAGCATTTTTCATTGCGTTTTGCAGCCATCTAGAAAGACTTTATAACATAGGGAAATAAGGGAAGGTGAGAATTGTTTGCTGCATTAGACTTTAAATAACTTTTGAGCCCTTTAACGAAAAAAAAACATAAAGTATGATTTGGAAACTATAAAACTAAGTACAATGGTCCCTCAATTACAATGGTCAAAGGGGGCCCCAACAACAATGTTTCCCCGGGGCAAGTATTTTTAAGTTTTTTTCAAATATGTTTCACATATACCTATCGCAGGACATTTATTGACTTGAAGACCCAATTACAGAACATTTTTTCCTAATAAATCTTTTTGTGCACCCCAAAATTTTCAACCCTTTCAAATTTTTTTTCAGTACTAAAACCTAATTTTTTAATTCCATACCTCTTTTAAAAACCCAATATCCATTTTCTTTTTTTCCAAATTTTTTAAAATCAACCCAATTAATTTTATTTAAAAAAAATATTTTTAGCTCCACATTGTTTTGATTTTATTTATGGG